>BJCO01814151.1:564-29056 GCA_018326465.1 Flaveria floridana
TGGAGGCTTCGATTAGGAATACGGTGAAGGATTTGAAGGGGTTTGGGGGGGAGAAGAGGGTGGCGGAGAGTGAGGGTTCGGTGGCGGAGAAGTGGTCGGAGAGGCGTTCGAACACCGCCATCTGGTGGATCATTTTGTGGATGACGGGTACGTCGGGGTCGCCGGCCAGCCGGATGCGGGTGAAGAGGGGGTGGGTGGTTGGGAGGTCCATGTTGAGCTCGACAGCGGTGGTGGTGCTGCGGCGGCGGCCATTTGGTGGTGATGATTGTTGACGGTGGTGGTTCTCTGCCGTTGGATGAGAAGTATTTGGTGAAGAGAAGTAGAAGAGGGGGTGGGTGGTTGGGAGGTCCATGGTGATTGTTAACTGTGAAGAGGTAAGAAGAGGTTAGAAGACATTGGTCCACCTCTTCTCCAAGAAGAGGTCACGCGGCCGTTTTATAATGAAACATCTTCAAAAAAACAAACACTCTGCAGAACTGAAACATCTGCCCGCCTCTTTTTGACGCAGACAAAAGAGCTTTAGAAACTATTTTTTAAAAAAACAAACACCACCTTACTAATCAATAATCAAAGGCTTATTACTTGATGAACAAAAATAAATAAATAAATAAAAGGTAAAAAAAAGGGTACTCTAATCACTCATTGATTTAGAGCGATCAAAACCTTTGTCAATGCCCCATCGTTTTCGTCTCCGGCACTCGATAATCTTCTAGGTTTTTCAGGTAAATAGTCGATTGTTTATGTTGGCTTCTCCCGTATGTAATGAGAAATCAGATGAAATGTGTGATTCAAATCACGAACAAGAGTGATATTGTTTTGAATTTGAGTTTCATTAGTGGAATTACTTCGTGTTTTATTAGATATAGCTTGCTGTTGATTAATTTAAAGTATTAGTTACTGTGTTGTTGATTGGTTTAAGAATTAGGGTTTGATAATTTGAAATAAGAATTAGGGTTTGATAATTTGAAATAAGAATTAGGGTTCTTTACATAGTTAATATTAACTATTGATGGGAGAACCACATAGGTTAACATTTATGCCACTGCAGAATGACAGAAATAAGAAGTTTGCAAGTGTATGTTCATTATATAGGTCACATGAAAACAAATGAAGTAACAAATTGTTTTGTGAGAATGTAGAAAATTGGTATATATAAATGAAAATCTTTCTTTCGGAAGGTTTCTTTTGGTATTCAACAGAGCATACAAGGTCCGGGATCTGGCCCTCCATATCAGCTATGATATAAATTCATCAAAAGACATGAATCGTTGGACATGGATTTAAATAATCAGACTTTGAGTAATATAGACAAATGTATTTCTATATCTATGTATAGGTTTAATGTGTGAATTTTTTGGCATGAAGGATGTTCTTGAGCCATATGGACTCGATGCAAAGAGCAGGGTCCTCAAAGGAGCTACTCCTTTCTGACCCTGTGTCTGAGATGGACGGTGATGAGGACGACGATGATGTTGTATCTCCGCAGATACTACATGTAGCCTCTTTTGAAGAATTTGCTTCAAATATTTTAACGTATGACACTATAATATGGCTTTCAATATCATTGCTGCTGGTTCTAGCTTGGGGAGTCGGCGTAATTATGTTGTTGTATCTTCCCATGAGACGTTATGTGCTCTCTAAAGATTTATGTTCACGAGAACTTTATGTTACTCCCTCTGAAGTGGTATACAAGGTACTTCAAATATTATTGCTGTAAGTTTCTTGATTTTAGATCTTAATTTGTATAAAGGATAGATGTTATGGCAATTTAGTTTTGCAGGTGTCAAGACCATCTTATATACCCTTTTGGGGGGTTGTAAAGCTTGAAAGGCGTATACCTCTTGCTCTAGCAATTGATGTTATCATTGAACAAGGTATCATTTTGAAAAACTATCATTGAACAAGGTATCGTTTTAAAACTTTTTTTTTTCATTTAAGTTTTTTTAATTGTTTTTTAGGTTAGCATGTTAAGTCTTAGAAAAAGATTAAGGTTAGGGTCTTTTAGGAGTGTTTTTAAGACTAGGAATTTATTTTGCCTACATAACATGACTCATTTAGTTTCAGTGTATATTGTCTTAGGGTATGTTAGCTTGGATCTATTCTATTTGTGAACGTACACCAATATAAATATCTTATTGTATGCTTTACTTATGTATGCTATCCTATTATACAATACATTTCTTCTTATCTGTTGAAAACGTTTAAAGTTGGGGGTCTCATTGAAAGCGGTCTCTCTGTCTGAAAGACTTGCCACCAGCCTACCCCTCCCAGACCCTGCTTATAGTTTACTATGGTGTGACATACTGGGTATGTTTGTTTGTTTGTTTTGTTTTAATTGTTCTTTTGTTCGTGAAATTGATGGTTTACTAGGTTGTTTGCAAGCAATGTTTGGAATCCATACTTTTAGACTTGAAAGTGTAGCACAAGGAAAAGCTTCTTATGTTGATCAATTACAAATTCAAGGTGTTTCTAATCCTGGCCTTTTAAGGAAGGTAAACACTTTATGATGTTTTTGTTCTGTTACATGTTCTTATTTGTAGTTTCAAAAGGAAAGAATAAAAGATCGCACGCTTCTCTGATGTATGTTTGTTCATTTTATATTTCCTTTTGGTGATATTTTATTGTTTGTTGTATGCTGTGTGCTGTATCATATATCGTATGTTTGATTATATGCTGATTCGCTAGCGTTATTGCTTTTGTTATCGAGTCGGGGGTCTCTTTGGAAGCGGTCTCTCTACCTACCTGGATAGAGGAAAGACTCGCCACCACCTACCCCTCCCAGACCGTGCTCTTGAGTGGGATATACTGGGTTTGTTTGTTTGTTTGTTTGTTATGTTTAATTTCATGGTGTTTTGATAAGTACCATGCCAATATAAATTCCAAAGATGAGCTACAGGTTAACTCATAATGCTATTTTCAAAATATATGTGAGCTTTGCAACTTTGTTGTTGATAAACCGATAACCTTAAACGCTTGAAAGTACTTCTTATTAGTGGTGAATTTTGATGCTTGTAGAAATTAGTGAAGAAATGTGAATATCAAAGTTGAAGCATGGTATGCTTGACCCCAATAATCAAAATTCTTTGACCATAGTACAATTAATGTATTTTTAATTATTTAGGTGATAGTAAAAGAGGCTTCAAAGGCTATACAAGACTCTGGTAGGGCTTGGAGGGCCTCTTTTCATGGTACTGGACCAGAAAGTTCAGCTCAGATAAGATCTTTTACTGACGGAAATGGTTTTAAATCACCAAGAAACTGGAAGGTAATTTGCTCTCAAAACTACTATTTATTTATTAATAATCCATCTGGTTGTTTATCTTTGAGAGAACAAACGTATCACTGGGTTATACACAATTTATGATTATTTTGATCAGAAGTAGCTCAAACTAGGCTTTTAAATCAAGCAGTATGGAGTTGAATACCACTCAAAACAGCATAATATAACAGCTATCTATCCAAATTACATAGAGAACTCGATGTATATAATATCATAGGTTTAATATAAGAAGGATTATAAATAGTAGCTTGAAATAATGAGTTTTAAACTACAGAGATGTTAAAATGGTATGAAATGTTCGAAATGCAGGCAATGAATTCACCTAGACCTGCATTAGCAGATCAAAGAGTATTGAATCGTACAGAAGTGCTAATACACAAAATGGATGAAGTCAGCCAATCCCTCAAGGTATGTTTAGAGATAATAAGAACTACATAGGCTCAGGAATAAAAACAAACAAAATGGATTGTGTCAACAAACCTGTTAATACAAAATTTTGCATCCGGTTGATTAGCAAAATTGAGACCTAACCAAGAGAGAGACCAATAATAACCAAATCCATTCAAAATTTTGTCATTTGTGTAGATCTACTCGTCAGTTGTTTTTGGTCCTCAATCATTGCTTGAGGATGTCTGCTCCACAATTTGATGAAAATTATGAATATTGTATGCTTAAAATTGGAACAATAATTGGTAAATTAACAACCTTATAACTTGTTGAAATCTGATTGTTTTGACATTAATAAGTTTACAAATAAGTCAAAAAAATGTGACAATACTGCAAGACTGTGTATTAAAGCTTCAGATTTGTAACTCCAAATGCCTCAAGTCATGTATGTTTGATTGATTTGTTCAATGATGGTCCACAAGTTAAAACATGAAATTTTGGTGGTGTTTGGATGAGTTGCCATGAAATTTCATTAGTATCTTTTTACCATGAAAATTTGAAATGTGTATGATTTCTTTTAAATATAGTATTATTTCGTAGGTTAATTTATTATACAATTGTTTTATGTAGCCAACATTTTTTTTGCAAAATGTGTCACTTTTTTGAATTGTTTTTTTCCATTTTATTATGATTGTAAATCATTATACTTTTTTTTAACTTAATTTAACAGAAACTAGAGAGAATTGTAGAAAATGCTCCTACTACCAGTGAAAATGTCTAGCAGGAGGGATGATGGGTTGTGCTTCTTGTTTGATTTCCAAGGAAATAGAATATATATTCCTTTTGTATCATAGAATTATCCCAAATTGATAAATTATTTTCATCAGAAACCATTAATCATTCTTTATTATCAGGACTTGAAGATGATGATGTATAAATTATATATACAATATTCCAGTTTGCCTAAGTCAATGTTTCATTCGTTTTTTCTAGTCTCTTTGGTCTCATTTCAATTCCTTGTTTGATGCTTAATGCACCGTTCAAACTGCTGTCACTAGAAAAAAAGAAAATCGAATAAAATTTATGTAATTCATAAAATCAAACATTTTTCAGATCAGAATAACTGCATTTTAATTATCAAAACATCAAGAATTCACACTTGTAATTTAACAAACAATACTTTGAACGTTAAGTTATGGTCTCAATAACAATCTCAATTGTGTAACCACTTTAGATTGACATTTGAGATACTTGTCACGAGTAGGATTACAACAAAACATTAAAAAGTTCCGGTCATGGTTAATTAAGAAGCATTTTCCAATGAATTGTTCGTCTCCAAACTCTCAAATTATATGTGAAAACTGAAATTAGAATATATTACTTTAAAATGACGCATTACTAAACACCTTGATACCATTAGACTACATGTTATTTTATAATTTAAATTTATTAATTCAACATCACAATCACCAAACAGGTAGCGAGTCAACCGCTCATCGCATAATCATGAACAAAACAAATTGTCGATCATTTTGTTGCATATTAATTTCTTATCACCTGAACAAAACACCGATCGCTCTTCTAAAATAAAAGTTAAGCTCATCGTACATGTTGAGCTGGGCTTTTAGCTCGTTACAAAATGGACCTAGCTAGAAGTTTGAATCATGTCAGTAATTGGTTTGGGCTGTTTGGCCCATCGGCCGTATTGGCTTTTGATGTATTCAGATTTCAGTGGAGGTGGGCATAAAAATCGGGTTCGGATCCGACCCGAACACGGGTTCGGATTCGACCTGGAACCGGGTACGGATTACTACCCGATGGGAGGTGTACCAGGGTTGGATCCATTTAAACCCATAGGGTTAGAACCGGTTTTAGATTTTGAGTGTTTTTAGTGAACCCGACTCGACCCGATCCTGGCTCGGTTGAACCCGGTATTAGACACACACACGCGAAAAGAAAAGAACAAAAAAACCCAGTATTGGACCCGACTCTACCTGGGTATAGTGGGCAGGGTTTTCAAATAGGTGAACTCGACCCAGGTTCATACCTGGTTTCGCCTCAACCGGGTACAAAAAACCGGTCGGGTTGAACCGGGTTTCAGGTATGGCCAAAACCCAAAATGCCAACCTCTAATTCAGTGTAATTGGTAGAGGTGCATAAAATCGGTTAATTTAAAAACGATTTCGGCTAACAACTAGCCCCTTATTGGTTTTTAAAATAATTGCTTATGTTAAAGGGTATTAGAAAACCTAACACGTCTAACCGGCCTGGTTATTAACCGAACCAATTAACCGTAGTCGGTTAAAACAAATCTGGTTTTTAAATTATTTTTTATCTAATAACTAATATGACATTAAATATATATCATAAAATTAATAAACGTTATTCTTTTTATTAATTTTGTTAAACTTACAAAATTCCAAAACCTTCGTTCTTCACACACAAAAAAAATATAAATTGGAGATTCGTTTATATAATTAATACATAACAATAATCATCGAGCTGTCTTCGTTGTTTTTTATGTGTATATGTTCAAATCGAATATAACTTTTAACTACATGCCGTAAATTAATGCGAGAAACAAATTTTTATGAAAAAACTAAATAAATTTTATAAATAAAATGAGAGAAATACAAGAAAAAAAATGATAAGGAGGCACGGGAAAGTAATACATGCTCCATATGATTTTTAGTTATTAGGTATACGATTTTTACGTAATTTTTGATTTTCTTTTTTAACTCTAAAAATATAATGTTTGACAAAAAAATTAATACTCCGTAATGACATGCTTACTTTTCTTTACGTTTTGATATAAAACTTTTCAAACCCAATCCCATGTATTTTTAATTATTTTTCAAAACATATAATGTTTGTTTTCAGAACATACCATTATGATTTGCTTATATCTACTTACGTTTAAGGATTGAATACTAGTTAACTCTATAAAACATAAAAGCATGGACACACTATATATTACTTTTATTTTTAACCATTCGTACTGTATGATCTGTGGAACATAGAATAATTTCGTGTTAGGCAATGATAATCACCTACACAACGAATTAGATTCGTGACAAATGCAAGTGACTAACACAATTTGACCCATTGGGTCGTTGTGGGTGCCTTGTGGTTTGTAGCTTGAATGACAATACTAGTCACGTGACTCTTATATGCTTTAAAGTTACTTATTCTTTTGTTACTACTTATGAAATTAAGGAGGCCATTTCTTTTCATCTATAATGTAAAATATTCAAATCTCATAAAACATAAGTATATATAGTTAATAGTAGTAGATTATGAGCTGTTATAAAAAATGAAATAAGATCAAATTTAAAGTTCATGATTAAACATTGAATAAAATAGATGATTACATCATATGAGAATAAATAAACATATAGAAATATGTTTAACACAACAAATTTTAAATAACGAAAACATAAGCATTTTACATATTATTCATCGTATGAAATGAGAGAGACATAGAGTGGGTTATGTGGTTACAAAGCCATGATACAATAATAGCTAATAGTTAGCATCATGGATTATCAATAACCAAGGACAAATCTATTTAGCATTGAAGTGTGGTTTGTTTGCACACATCTTGTAATTTTAACGTGCCTAAAAGTTATGTTCATTCTTGAACTTGTTTTTGACAATGTCTTTTTAATCAAATAGCCCTACTGTAGATAGTTCGAGAAATTTATATTATACTAATTATCAATTTTTCTACTTATATTGGTGTTATATCTTATGCATAGAGGGTTTTTTAAAAAAATAATTACCAATTTTTCTACTTATATTGGTGTTGTATCTTATGCATAGAGGGTTTTTTAAAAAAAGTAATTTTTCACTTTTAACCCAAAGGTTTCATATTTTACAAAGTAACTTTTCAAAATTTTAGTAGTTTTACTATAAACCCAAAACTTTTCATCTTTTGCAATTTAATCTCATAAAGTTTTATACTTTTAACTTTGGACACCTATACTTTTTATATTTTCTAAATTTTTATGTTACGTTCGTTTTAGATTTTGCAAGTTAACATGACACAAACATGCATGTGGGATTTACCAATTATATGTTTCGTTCTAAATTTTATGAGTTAACATAACACAACATGCATGTGTGGTTTATTGTTTTTACGTCTATTTTCCTCTTTCAAAAGGTTCGTCGCAACGCGTGAGTCTTAAATCGATTTAGTTGTGCTTTTATATGTTTTACGCTTTGGTCTTATTTTTTATATTAACCCCCGCAATTTCATTGTTTATGGTCATTAATGGTGGTGTGATGTTAGTGTTATTTTGCACAGTTTTACGCCCCTGCATGCGGGAGCTTAATTATAGTTAACCAACAAAAACACTTAACAGTCCATTTTTTTATACATGCATGCTCTTTTAACATTATTTATGGTAAAATAAAATAAATATAGATATAGATCTTATGTTAATGTAAACAACTAGTTGGCGTTGTGTAAACAATATTTTATGTTTTACACACATAAAAATCTACTAAGTCATGCCGTAAGTCTAACATCAGTTGGGAAGAAAAACGAAACACTCTTTACAAAATGGTATAAATATATTATATCAAGACACATTTTTTCTTAACGAGTAACTCATAAATAAAAATAAAATCTTGATTTTTATAAAAAGCTACTCTATCAAAAACAAAACAAACAATATCTTGATACGATTTGATTTGAAACAAACTCTAACAATAGCAAGAATGTGGATAAAAGTTTTTGTCAAAAACGCGGCGAACCCTAAACACTCGTCCCACACATAACGCTAAAAACCTGTGAACCTCCTTTCATAAGACCCTTTCCATCCTATAAAATCCCCAAAATGCCCTCCACATCCGGGCACCTCAAATCCACCAAACACTCACCTGCCCGGAATTTGATTCCTTCGCATTTATCCCCCCATTCCCCCTGCCCGTAAATCTCGGGCAGTCTTCTCTTCAACAACAGACTTCTTTCAACTGCAGCACGACAGTGATATACCAACGTATCCATAAACATCAATACATCATCCTGCATATATATATATATATACACACACACATATATAATATTGTTTTCTTTATTTATATATGTATGATCAACAGACAGTTGACATTATACAATATCCGTGAGATTTGATATCGTTAGAAGAAGTTTTTGGAGCATTTGTGTGATTTAGGGGAGAGATGTGGAGGGGAACGGTGGTTCGATCTGCAGCGGTGGCGGAGAACCTCCGGCGGTTTTCCATCGCGGCGTCGACGTCTCCGATTCCTAGTCCGTGTATTGTGCACAAGCGTGGGGCTGATATTCTTCATGATCCGTGGTTTAACAAGGTTTGTAGATCTGATATTCGTATGTTGTGATTGAGTGCTATTTGATTTTGACCTAATTTGATGAAATTGTTTGTGGAGTGGAGTCTGTTTGTGGTGAATGTAGCGTTAGGCTTAGATTACAAGCGATTTGCAGGTTTTTTATATGTTTAGTTTTTTTTTAATGGTTGTTGTGATAAATTGTGTTATGAATCGACAATTTGATTGAGGTATTAGATTTGGGGATAAAGTTAATATATGAAGCGAATCTGAGAACCTAGCAATTCTTTTTGGAGTATAAAGTTTTGTTTGGTCAAACATTATTTAATTTAAGAGTTTGTATTCTAGTTTAGTAGTTTTCTAAACAATGGAATGGGTCCAATTTGTGATGACCATCTAGAGGGACCATCACACTCACTTTTTTTGGACTTTTTATAATATATATGAGTTTAGACACATGTTCTTTCTTTTCAGGACAACTTTCTCTTTATTCATGAATGGACAAACAAAATGTGATTTTATTTTAAATTTGGTGGTTGTGATGGATTTGCCTTTTGAACCATTTTGGCTACCTGTTGCTTTAACTGTTGTATATAATGAAAGGAAAAAATCACATGCTGAATAAGGTCAAGACACACCAACTTCCCTTAGTGGAGTTGGTAAAGGCAATGAAGCTGTGAATTTCACTTCGTGAGTTCGAGCCGAGCCAACTCGGGTTTTAGTCCCGGAGTGCGTTACGCTAGCGGGTTTCGGCTCGTGTAGCGGCGCAACTATTGTCAAGTGGCAGTAGGCTCCATGGTTTCCCGAGGAACGCCAGCCCCTTCCTCTGAACCCGCGGGCCCGGTTCAGACAACGTAGTGGTCAGGTATGAGGGGTGATGGGTCTCCGACTTGTCGGAGATGTGACTGTCATTCAAAAAATGAAAGTCGCCGTTCAAAAAAAAAAAAAGAATAAGGTCAAGACACTTGTATTTTTTATTATGGTGGTGGGCATGAATTACTCTTATTATGGCATTATTCACTGTAACTTTGTAAACAACCAACATGATGTGAAACAGTGAAAGACTAATCACTCTTTTAGAATATGTAACCGAGTCATCTTTGTTTATAAAAAGAATATATACCCTTTGTTCTGAAGAATAAAGATACATGCAGCCTTTTTCTCGGTTCTGAAAGAAGTATACATGTATTCATTGGTTGGGATAGTCATAAACAAACATGAAAATATTCTGTTTTTTATTATTTTCTTTTCAGAAGCAGATTGGAGGGTTGATAAAATAATTAGTACTTGTGATGAATACTAGGAGGCATATCTTATCTTGTCCGACATTGTTAATTGTTGTATTTTTTTAATCTTTATGAGCTATTGGGTATAGCCGTATAGGCTACTAACAAGTTCCCACTATGGGTTTAGTTTGGAGGTTATTTGGGTCATTCCACTATGACTTTCTATCTGGAATGAAAATTTAATGTTTCATTGATAAATATTATACAGCTTCATAGAGAAAACTTATTAATTTTATAATGCTTATATTCCCCAAAATTTAATTTTAATTCTTATAAAATAAAACAGCAAAGAGAAATTTTTATACATGCCAAATATAAGTTACATTTCTTCTTATACATCAAATATAAGTATATAACTAGCTTTAACTTGAGGTTTTTAAATTTATTGGTCTATACTACTTCTCAAATTTAAATGCTTTATATAATCATTAACTAATCAATGTTTGTGAAAATTTCAAGTGCAGGATACTGGGTTTCCTTTGACAGAAAGAGACCGGCTGGGGCTTCGTGGTCTTCTTCCACCCCGTGTCATATCATTTGAACAACAATATGAACGATTTAGTGAGTTTTATATATATTCCTTATATATTTGTTTTTGTTATTCCACCTCTTTATTTTTTCCCCTTTTAGAAGGTTTTTTTTATCAAATTTGTTTACTTACAAGAACAACATTAAAGTTGCAACATTAATATCTTAATATCAATTATTATTAGTGGATTCATATCGATCGTTGGAAAAGAATACAGCTGGCCAACCAGATAATATTGTGTCCTTAGCGAAATGGAGAATCTTGAATAGACTACATGACAGGAATGAAACGTTATACTACAAAGTATGTTTATATACTGACAAACATCATACTATGTGAATAGTTAAAATATAATCTATCGATGTATAATGTTGTGAAATTTCTTTTTCAGGTACTGATTGATAACATTAAAGATTTTGCTCCAATAATTTACACTCCTACAGTAGGTCTGGTATGCCAAAACTATTCAGGATTGTTTAGACGCCCACGTGGAATGTACTTCAGTGCAAAAGATAAAGGAGAGATGATGTCGATAATCTATAACTGGCCAGCTCCTAAGGTACATCATGAATTCCAAAAGTGTGTTTATATAAAGATCCCTTTTGTTTTAACGTAGTAATGTTAGTGTTTTGGTGTCGGGTTGAAAATTTTTCTTGACGAGTTTTGCATCTCAATCTATACTAGAGTTGCATTCTTTTATCCATTTACTTATGAATGGGTTAATTTTGGGTATGTTTTATCTCTAATGGGTCAAAAGGCATTATAAAAAAACATTATCTTAAAAATAAAATTGGTAAAACGTTGAAATTTGTCAAAAGTGTGTTTTTTATACAAAATCTTTCTGAATCATTTCATTCATAGTTTAGATTATAATTAAAAAAACCGTGCACTTATAAATGCAATAGAATTTTTAACCAGAGAATGTTGCGTGTCATGGCTAGTATTATCAATCACGACCCATTACCCATCCTGCCAATTCCTGACTTCTCTTTTATGAATTTAAGCGAGTATATTTGGGGGAAAAATTGTAGACTAGATTATTTTTTATTTTAATTTGCCAAGTATAATTGTAAACAAATTCTTCAGGTGGACATGATAGTGCTTACGGATGGCAGTCGTATTCTGGGCTTAGGTGATCTTGGAGTTCAGGGAATTGGCATTCCCATTGGTAAACTCGATATGTATGTTGCTGCTGCTGGTATTAATCCACAACGGGTATGTTTTTTCATATAGAACTCAATTTGTGTGAGATATTACTTCGATGCACTGATACACATAGCTTTTAAACTAGAGGTGATAATTTGACTTGTTTACTTTTGAATGGATCGATCCGAGTTGTGTTTATTCTCAAATGAACCAATTCAAATTTAGCTTAAAAGGGGGCCATGCCAAACAGGTTGAAAGTTGTCCAAAGTCTATATGTAGCGCCTACAACCTTTATAATTGTTTTTTGTTAAAGTTCTTCTGTAAACGTAAATAAAACATTAAATACTTGTAGAAAGTTGGACAAGGAAGTGTTTGTGGGTCAACACAACCCGACGTGGTCCACATGAAAAGATAACCTGATAAAACTAGTGCCTGTTTTAATGTACTACCTAACCTGTCCACCCCTCTCCCCTCCTGCCATCTCATCTTAAATTGTCATACTTAACATGGATTTTATCATGGTTGCTATCTATCATACGTAGGTCCTTCCTATTATGCTTGATGTTGGAACCAACAATGAAAAGCTACTTGAAGATCCTCTATGTAAGTAGCCACACATACAATTTTGCAAATTCAAAAGATTTCACACATTAATTCATTAGTAACCCAGCTGAACCAATTTATATAGGGTGAAATTATCTTCGTTACTCAAAAGGTGTGAAAGAGAAAATAAAAATGATATTTAGGCTGCACAATAATATTGTTACATGAAATTTACTTTAACAGATCTAGGACTAAGAGAACGAAGGTTGGAAGGAGATGAATACATATCAATAGTGGATGAATTGATGGAAGCTCTTCATACACGTTGGCCTAAAGCTGTTATCCAGGTTCATTTCCTTTACTAGTCTTAATTTTGTATATTTGTTTTATGTGAACACATTTTAAATAGCCATGTTAAATCAGTTTGAAGATTTTCAATTCAAGTGGGCTTTTGAAACTCTTCAAAGATACAGAAAGAAGTATTGCATGTTCAATGATGACATACAGGTTATATATCTACTTTAGTTCCTGAATAACATCTAAAGATGAAAATTTACGTTAATTGTGCTATTTATGTATTCCATATTCATGGTTTTTAGGGAACTGCTGGTGTTGCATTAGCTGGGCTGCTTGGAGTTGTTAGAGCACAAGGCAGGCCGATATTAGATTTTGCAAACCAAAAGATTGTTGTTGTTGGGGCTGGAAGGTAGTGAAATAAATAAATGAAGTAATAATAATACTATTAATTCTAATATAATTCTTTATACTGTTTTCAGTGCAGGGCTTGGTGTTCTTAAAATGGCCTATCAGGCTGTTGCAAGAATGACAGGAACAGCAAATCCTCAGTTTTACTTAATTGATAAAGATGTATGAATTACATATCTGTCACTATTATTTATGATTGTACTTACTGCACCCATTCAGTTTGTACAATGGTCATTACCCTTTTAATTTCTACGATGATCATTCGCTTACATTTACATCAGAACTAAACCAAAGCGGGTGAAAATCTACTTAATAATGTAAACATTGTGTGCTTACATTGATTTAGTCAATGGTATGAACTTGGACTATTGGTTTTTTATTAAAAAATAATAATATTTTTTGCATAAATCCCCAAAAGAACTAGCTTGTGATGGTAATTTTTGACACTGTATGAAAACATGACTGCAATGAATTAAGATTATACCAGACATTTCTTTTCATCTCTAAGGACATAAATTTGATCGCAGGGTTTGATTACAAAAGAGAGAAGCGGTGTTGACCCTTCGGCTGCACCTTTTGCAAAAGCCATTGATGAAGTTGAAAGTATAGGACTCCGGGATGGATCTGATCTTCTTGAAGTGGTACATCTTCCTTTATAAGAAAGATAATATTTATTAATTCTTCTAATTTAAAAGGGTGTTTTCCTTTTCTAAATCCAGAGCCCTTTTTAAAGTTCTGCTGTTTCCTGCACACGGGAACAACAAATATTGATGTTTTTTCAGGTAAAAAAGGTCAAGCCTCATGTCCTTCTAGGTTTATCCGGGGTTGGAGGCATTTTCAATGAGCAGGTGCGTACTATTTTCACTGTGGTTTGTCCTAAATTTCTAGTATTACTTAGTATTACTTTTTGGAGAAGTTAAATTTTATGTACCCATCCACTGACCACCTGTGAATGGGTTGGTTTGGGTGATTTTTTTTATCTCTAATGGGTCAAATGTGTGTGAACTATGACACAAAGCTAAAATAAAAAGGGTCAAATGGGTAGAAAGTGATCCATTATTTAATGCATAAAACCTCCTAATGTAATTTATTAAAATTTAGATTATTATCATATTATAAAAGTTATCCACCTGACCACCTGTGAATGGGTTGCTTTGTTGTGTTTATTTACACGTTATATCTTTTAATGATTTGTATGCATATTCAGGTGCTTAAAGCCATGCAAGAGTCCGACTCCCCTAAACCTGCTATTTTTGCCATGTCAAATCCCACAGATAATGGTTCGTCTATGTAAAGTCCATATATACTTCTTTTAGGGAAGACTTTAATTATTTTGTTGATATTTATAACTTCATGAAACAGCTGAATGCACTGCTGCTGATGCTTTCAAGCACGCTGGTGAAAACATAGTTTTTGGAAGTGGAAGCCCTTTCCAGAATGTTGAACTTGGTATGATTTTTCAGCTAATTCCAATTATTTCTGCATATAGGTTTGCTAACTAGACGTGGTAATTTCGACTCATTTACTTATGAGTTGATTTGGATTACATATATTCTCTCTATTGGATAAGACATGTAAATTAAAATAAAACTGTGTGCACATGTCTTAAAACCGGTCCTCCCAAAGTGCATCTCTATTGCATTAAACCTTCTAATCATTTTATAAAAAAAAAACTAGATTATCATATATTTTGGTTATCCTATTTGCCGAATAAGAAAATTATATTTGAGCAACGGTGCATCTGGTTCACCCAAGCTGTGCCAAAATTGCTACCAGTTTGGACCCCTCTGAAACTGCTGTTACCAAACCTGCCCATTTTGCCATTTCTACTTGACTCAATTTTCCATGGTTATGCTATTTTTGCTACTGTTTCTCACCAACTTTATTGAAACCTGGGCAGAAAATGGGAAAATTGGCCATGTAAATCAAGCAAATAACATGTATCTGTTTCCCGGGTATGCACTTATATATCTATACATTTGCTGTTATTAGCTTTTAAATAAATATATATTATTTGCTATCTTTGCTTATCTAGGATTGGTTTGGGAGCTCTGCTTTCTGGTGCTCGTATTGTATCTGATGGAATGTTGCAAGCAGCATCTGAATGGTATGAACCTTTTATATAAGATGATAGTTACTTTATATGCATCTTTTAATATGTGATTGTATTTGCATGGTACTTCATGATAGAATGTGCTAGAAATATGTGCTCTCAGTGCTTCACTCTTTCCAATTCCTCTCAACCACTGCTTTACATGAACACTACATAAAGAGGATTATTTTTGGAACCTTTAACATATCTTAGAAGTTCTTTTACTGACAATTTTATTTAGTTCTTTTAGAGTTTGTAGTCACATAGAGGATTTGGAACTACAACCTTTAAACAATTCGTGCTTTAAACTTCAGCTTCCTGGCGGCCTTAAATTAACCTGTCCTTTTTAAAGCCAATCATTTGTACAGAGGCCCTTTTCTATTATTATATTAAAATATCTAGTATGTTCCCAAAATTTAGAATGATTATAAGGGTGAATTCTAACTAATTATTTTCATGTATTCAGTCTAGCCTCATATATGACAGAAGAAGAGATTCAGAAGGGTAAATTTTATCCATCTATTGGCAGGTACCGTTCTAATAGTTTCACTTTAATTCAGATCTTTTAAAAGTTGTCACAATGAAAATTGTGGCTCAATCTGGTTATTAGGGATGGGCAGTTATGGACTACCTCTATTCCAGAAAGAAAATCTACATTTGGCTTTTCATGAGTCATTCTAAAATGACAATTTTTACAATTTTGATGAGATAGAATGTTATTACATGAGGGTTTGGTTGTTTAAACGGGTTCTATTATTACAATTATCATCTAGTTCTTGTAGTTAAATGTATTTGAATTGACCCGTTTGACCTGTTAGGAAAAATGATAACCCAGATTGATCAATTCATTAGTAAACAAGTCACAACTGCTACGTATAGATACCCTGCAAAAGGTCAGCACTTTTACTCTATTTTCAATATCATCTACTCTCGTTCTATGATTGCAGTATCCGGAATATTACTGCTGAGGTAGGAGCAGCTGTGCTGCGGGCAGCAGTCCTCGAAGAAGTAGCAGAAGGACGTGGTGAAGTGGGACCCAAAGAGCTCGCACGCATGTCAAAAGTACATATCAAATCGCCACAATTTTAACAGTAAATTACAATTTTAATATGACGAATGCCATTAATTAAAACTAATTCTAATGTCAAATGCAGGAAGAAACTGTTGAATATGTAACAAGCAACATGTGGTATCCCGTTTACAGTCCCCTTGTTCATGAGAAATAAAGTAGCCTGAATGACGCTGTGCAGATAGTTAAGATTATAAGAGGGTCCCGTTAGCGGCTAAAGTACGTGGCTAGGGAGTACTCGAATTGTTTGTTGTTAATGTTATGTAGATCAGCTAACTGAAACTAGTTTTGATTCTTGATCATCATTTGTTGTCATCCCTGTAGAATGTTACCTTTATTCATTATAATTTATTAAAAAAAACAAAGGAAAGATAAGGGTTTGTTTACACCTCTCGCCTCTTAAGAACATCCTCCTTTTTTTTCTGGAATAGAAATAAAGTTTGCTCTCATCTCACCTCTCTAGTGAAATAGCTGTCCAATATGAGAACTATATTTATGTAAAAGTCTGTCATTTAAAATAATAATTTAATAGACTTTTAGATACTTTTTTGTAAACGGTGTTTCTTTTAATAACTGTGATATTGTATAGTTTTGCATAAGTTGTTTCACATATTTTAAGTTTGTAGTATGTAAAGGTGTAGAATCATAGCTTTCAGCGACATAAGTTGTCTTTTTTCTTTCTCACTCTCTGAGGGCTCTTATTCTTACACCACATACCACTTGTAAGATGTGAAATCTTGACCAATGGTTTAGAGACAAGGTATATTACCACTCCGAATGTCCATTTAAGTGTCAAATTACAATAAAACAAAGGCAATAGATGCCCTTTAAATATGAATTTTTGCGAGCAACCCATCCATGCGTATGCTCACTATCAAACTACACAGGGTTTAAAAGGCACAATATTAATGTTTTTAGGAGCGAGCTGAAGGACCACGTTATCCTACAAATGACGTATTAAGGTTTACTATCTTGCTTTGTTGTGGAAGATAGAAAGTAGGGTGTAACTCTTCAAAATTTAACAAACTTAAGATGGAATGGAAGACCCAAACTTTAAATAAGTATAGCTCAGTTAGGAATGAAGTTACGAGATCCATTACCAGCCAACGACAAGCTCTCGACGAGTCGGATAAGAAAGAGAAAGCTTACGAACCATAACCCTTTACTTACAATCCGTAACCTTGGGCAGTTAGAGAATGATAAGGTTTTGACACGTACAGTGACGAAGCTTTTCAAAAGGTTAATTGTTGTAACCTCTGGACCTTACGGTCTATAAGAGTCCCAAAAATGGCCTAAAAATAAAGGGCTTTGGCTCTCATTTTAGTCCGGGGCTGTTTGCAAATTGGGAGGCCCTTGGACCGGGTCAGCACCTTCAAAAACAAAGACCGGGTCAGCCACAAAACAAAGGGTGGTCAGCCCGGGTGACTCGGTCAGCAGCACCATTTTTACAAAACACAACCTCATTTGATTTGAATAACTTTATGTGTGTTTTAATGCATGTTGGGTAATGGAAACGATCTTAGTTTTGTTTAGTTGGTGAGCATGTAGCAATGGTGCTACCTAGCAGAAGACTGGTGGTTTGAGAGGTAAGTCTTCATTTTAGTATAGGTTATCGGGTAAGGAAGCCCGAAGGAACAAATTATATACCTGAAGGCAGAAGGGTATACGAGTTGGGTACCCACGTGGTACGGGTTATAGACCCTTGAATTATACGCGTAGATCGAACACACGCATGATGTGAGTGAATTACCCTAGGGGTCGAGTCATCCCACAAGCAATGGGTCAAGTACTATGTGTGGAATAGAGTAGAATCCCTGTAGAGGTGGTTTTAGGATCTAGTGCTAACATAAACTCCACTAATACAAGACATAATAATTCTATAGGTATCATTGAGCACTAGTTAAGATATTTGATTGGGTAGGAGCTAACACTAATTTGTCGGAGTTAATAGTGTCGAAACAATATACATTTAGGGTTTAGGGTTAAGAGATGAATTAGAGAATATGACACTTAGAAGTAGCAACTTGCAAGATCATATTAAGTTTCCGCTACGATAACTGTATCAGTTGTTTATTATCACCCTTGTCCCGAGTTGGGATGCTACATAAGGCGGTCTCGTAATCATTTTACGTATTAAATTCGAGACACTAAGTACAAGCGTATTATGTGATTTTCACAAGTTTTATTTTGTTCTAATCCTAAAATAAACACTCCTCTATGTAATAATATTGACTATTATAATTTTGATTGTAGATTTATTTTTTTTAACCGTGATTCTAAGTTTACTTAGGTGTTAGTTGTTGTATGTATGATTTGAAATAAGAATATCTCATAATTGTGATTATATAAGGTAAGAATATCCGATAGTCTGCTTTTATAAGATCTCAAATCTTTAATTTATATCAAGAACTAAAATAAATCTCTCGAAAATCAACATTTTTCTCACTTTGTGGTGTTTGTTTCAATTTTCAACGGTCAAAACAAAATCCAATATTATATTATCTACTGATCCAAAAACCAAATCAACACAATAGTCTGCACCTTTGAGTCTCTCTTCAGCAATCTCTCCCTCTATTCCCTATTTATATCTCTCACAATCAGATCTAAACATTCTACATTTGGATTCCAAGAGATAAATAACCAGTCACCACAACAACATTCAATTTGATCTTCAATTTGTGCGGTAAGATTTCGTTTTCACCCCTTTTATACCAGTGATCTAGTATCTGATGCAGTAGGTTAGGGTTTTACTGTTTTAGAACTTAATTGATCAGTTAAATCATAATATTGTATCTTGATTGAATGTTTATGTTATGGTTTGTGATAAGTGGAGCAGATTTTAGCATTTTGAGTAGATCAATGGAGGTTGAAGTGAATTTTGAACTATAGGGCTGTTGTTCATACGTGTTATCAATTTGTTTTTGCTGCAAGTGTATACTAGATAGCTAATGGTCGTTTAAGGTTATGAATCGAAACGCGAGGCCAGTGATTTGAATCATTTTCTATGTCTCTTGGTTGATCCGAGTGAGGGATATAAATGTAGCATTTGAAAGGAATTTCATAGTTTAGGCAGATGTTTAATGGTTGGGGATTTCATTCGTCTTATGTTTGATTCGATTGTGATATAGATCTGTACAATATACCGAAGCGGTGTGTTTCCGTTTCGGATTGAGGTTGGAAATATTAAGTCTCAAGTTTAAATCACTGCTTATGCCCTATCGGAAAACTTAGATTAGCGAGATGTGAGAATTAAAAGGGGGAGAGACGTCTAGCATTAAGAATGGAACTTGGATGTTCAAGACATGTTTTGATTGTAGGGATTTTGTTCACCTTTTTTGATAAATTTGATTTTCTTATGTTGCTAGTCTAAAAATAACCACAACAGAGCTGTAAAATTTACAAATTTTCATTATGGTTATTCTTTTTGGGCAAAAGTTCTATAGTATTAAAGATCTATTATGTAGACTGTAATTGCACTTACACATCCTAATGGGAATCTTGGATGGTTTGCTGATCCAATGATAAATATAGAAGATCCAAATAAGTTACCTTCTATTTTAAAGAGTCACGGCACTAAAAGCATTAATGGTGACATATGGGTTGCGGTGGCTTTGTATTCAACTGCATAGTGTCATTATTTAGCGGTTCTATCCATTGGATTGAATAATTTTGTGGATCTAAAAACACAGTACCACAACCGATACGCAGAATCTGGTTGGTTTAATATAGTTCATGATTGTTGCATCTTCTTTGATTATACAATACCTTATTATGTGATTACCTTATGGTTCATTCACTTTGTTGTATATATGTGATGTTTGGTGCAGTAAGACTTTGACAGAGGATGGCTTTGAGAAAATCTGGTTTAATCGCTTTATTTGATGTGGATGATACTCTTACTGCTCCAAGGAAGGTAACCCTTTATATTAATCACAATGATTTTGTTTATAAAGATGGGCAGAACATTATGATCCTTTTTACTAAACATAGTTTAATATTATAGAGAATATCCTGCCGATATGACTGAGTTTTGATGTTGAAAAATACTTTATGCAAGAATTAAGTGGTTTATCTGAGTGGCAATACCGTAAAAGCTTTCTTTCTAATTATAGTCTACGTTATTGGGTGAAAGCATTCTAATTTTAATATTTGACAATATATTAGTTTAAATGCGCACCTTATGCAATAGGTTGCAGGATAACTTGTTGTTTCGCCTTGATACATGATTCGATGAACTTGAACTCAAATATGATTTTGCTTAGAAAACCAAAGATCGTATAACAGGATGCCAGAGGGAGTAAACATAAACCTTTTCGCACAGTCTCCTACCATACTTGGTATTGTTGTACAAAGTTCAGTACTTTGAAAGCCAGTTTTTTTGCATTAAGTTTAAATTACCAATTGTTAAGCTGTCATACAAGTAGACTGTAGACACCTCTGCTTTTGTTGGCATACTTTTATAAAGGTATCGCTACTTGGTCAAATATATATGTCACCATTGTGTACGAGGTGTTCATTTGTTACTTTTAGGTACAATAAATTTTTTGTTTAATTCACCTCAATATTGCAGGGTATTACTCCAAAGATGTTGAAATTCATGCAGGACTTGCGGAAGGTACTATACTACTATGAATTATTATACCCTGAACTCTGGACTTTTTTTTTGAAGAACTTTTTTCCTTTTGGGAGGAGGGGATTTTTATTCTTGTTAACAAGTATCTTAGTTATTTTTGGCCTGCAGGTTGTTAATGTTGGCGTTGTTGGAGGATCTGATCTTGTTAAGATATCAGAACAGCTAGGGCCAACAGGTCAACTGTGCCCTCTCTTTTTTCTTTTTCTTTTCTGTGAATGCACAATAATGTTAAAGTTCAAGTATATATTAACAAATGAAAATTTAGTTTTTTCTCTGATGATCTTATGAATTCTTTCAGTGCTTTTGACCCAGGTTTTTGAAGCCAGCCTCTATAAAAAAAATTGTTGATTCTTTTGTTTGTGTCACCTTTCCTTTTATATTTTGCAAACAAAGTTATCGCTTCTTTCATGACCTTTTTATAAAATATTCTAGTAACATTTTGGTTGAATAACAATCTAGCTCCTATGTATATGCAGTCATAAATGACTATGATTACGTGTTTGCTGAAAACGGCCTTGTGGCCTACAAGGATGGAAAGCTAGTTGGAACACAGGTATTGTCTAAAAACATAGAAAACATCATATGCAATCTTTCCTAGAAAACTCTAACACTTTATCAATCATTACGTCTGTCCCAGAGCTTAAAAACTAATTTCTTATGTAGCCTTTTCATATTAACGGATCAATTCTTCCCTCGTGCAGAGCCTGAAGACATTTCTAGGGGAGGAAAAGATCAAGGTATAGAGTTTTCTTCTGTTTCTTTATGGATCTACAAAGTGCTCTTAGATGTTTAGGGTGTGTTTGGATCATTTCCACTTGAAGTATAAAGACTAGGTAACCAGTTAACTGAAGCTAAAGAACCTAAAAACAGATAGGTAAGTTTTGCATTTATATCAATAATCAGCTTTCTTAGTAATAAAAAAAATCTCATGTTCTTCTGCAAGTCTGATTATTTTGACTCTAAATAATCAAAAAATTATTCATAATCACTTTCTATGTAAACACTTAAAACTGACTAATTTGATTACAGTTCACCATGATTAGTTAAATGAACATCAAACACCCCTAATTTGATGTCCATGCTACATAAATTGTTATAATATGTCTTCTGCAGTTTTTAATTTGTAATGATTAAACAAACACACCATTATGCAGGACTTTGTCAATTTTACCCTTCATTATCTTGCTGACTTAGATATCCCAATAAAAAGGTGAGTGAATGCCTAAATTAATTTAACAATTAGTAATCTTTTTAGCATCTTATAGAGCCTCTTATATCTTAAATATAGGGGAACTTTCATTGAGTTTCGAAGTGGGATGATTAATGTTTCACCAATTGGGAGAAACTGCAGTCAAGAAGAAAGAGATGAATTTGAGAAATATGATAAGGTACACAACTTTTCTACATTTGGGACAAAACTTTATATCAACAATTTGAATCTGACATCAAATTACAATTCAGGTTCATAACATACGTTCGAAAATGGTGGAAGTCCTTCGAGAAAAATTTGCTCATCTTAACCTTACGTTTTCCATTGGTGGACAAATTAGCTTTGACGTAAGAAATTTCTTACTTGTGAGAAAACATGAGTTTGTAATTTGATTTTTTGCATCATTTCTTTTTTGAAAAATGCTTTTAATAGGCCTTTCCCAAAGGTTGGGACAAAACTTATTGTTTGAAATACTTGGAAGAATTTCAAGAGATTCACTTTTTTGGAGATAAGACTTACAAGGTAGCTCTTTATATCTTACATTACATTTCTTGGTTGTTTAATTTTAATATATTCTTGATAGACTGCTAATATTTGTATTGTCTGAAATTAACCTTTTCTGATAGGGAGGAAATGATCATGAGATTTATGAATCTGAACGAACTGTTGGTCACACAGGTTAGTTTAATTTATCATTACTGAAGTCATTTACTCTCCCTGTTGAAAGGAAAAATCATATGCTCTCTGTTCCAGAAGGTTTCACTGTTTAACTTGCCATTCAGTTTACAGGGTGTGTTTGACTTGGAAAAAATATTTGAAACACATTTGCTTACAAGTGATGCATTCTTGTGGCTAAAACTTACACCATCGATTTAATATTCCAATAATGATTATGGGACAAATAAGTAGTTTAATTATAAATATCCAATGGCACATCCTAACAAAAATATTATTGTAAAATGCTAAATTGCATGGAAGTGAGCGAGTAAAATTATGTTTTCAGCAACTACTAATTGCTCATTGTCATTGTTACAAAGAACCAATAAGGATGTTCTTTGTCATTGTTAGAGGTGGGCTGGATGGGCGGGTCAGACGTGCTGGATAAAGCGCCAAATGGTATCAGGTCGAAACGGTTCACAATAGGCTAGGCTGGGTTGACCTGCAAACTTTTAAAAAAAATAATTAATGCTTTAGTTATGATTATAAAAATAATATTTTTCCAAAAATTATCATGCATTTCAATAACATGATTTAGGTTAAAAAAATAGACTTTGGGTGACTTTCAACCTGTTTGATTCATTTCCCCATTAGCTATCCTTTTTATTCGACCTGTTTGACCATTTTCTGTTCAAACACAACCCAACAGAAATTCATATGTAAATTGGTTGAAATTGCTACTTCTAGAGTTCTAGTAATTGTTGAAGCGTATTTAAGGCATGGTTGATGATGACCATATTTCTTAAAACTATATTCTCAGTCAAACATTGCAGTTTTCATGACAAGATTTGATCTAAATTCCTGTTTCTAGTTTAGTTACACTAAAATTATCAACGGCTTGTTCTTTCCTTTTCAGTTACTAGCCCTGATGATACTCTGAGCCAGTGTACTACTCTGTTCCTCAACAAGCAAGCCTGAGGTACCCGACTCATTTTTCTTTAGGTTTCCCTGAAAAAAGACAACAAATGTGTAGTAAGATTTCCCACCCGTAAGGTTTGGGAAGAAAAGTTGTACGCACTCTTTTGCTTCATATTTGCATAGAGATTGGTTCTTTTGGTTTTGGTAATTATATAAAACTCAGAATAAGATGAAATATATATCTTATAAGAGACTTGCATCATTCAGCCAAAGGGTGGAGGTAATCAAACTTGCAACAATGTTTATTCATAAACTCATCAATTCACTATTAACTTTTGGTGTTTGAGACGCTTCATTTTTTAAATATGCGGATGTTTTAAACACACACAAACATATGTTTTTGTATGCTTGCGCGTGCCTGTGTGTTAGATTTGCTAATTTTGTCAATATAAAAAGGTTAGAAGTTGATTTGAGTTAGTTTAGTAAGTACATGAATGTTGTTGGGCTAGTTAGTTGTTGGAAAGAGTAAGATACACCATCATCTAGGTAAGGCATGTTATGCAACACTCGGGGGCCATAGTATCAACAGTCCATTCGATTGTCAAGTTAACAAGACATGGAGTTGCGGCAGTTCAGGGGAGTAAACTTCCTGTGTCAGAATGTGCCCAGGTACACTCTAAGGTCCTAGACAAAAATAATAAAATCCCTATAACAACCCGAGTCCATATTGAATATGATAAGGAAGAATGCAAATGTTTTTGCCTGGAAGAATAAAGTACATAACCGTGAACCGGGTCCAAATGGAATCGATAGACGACCCCACCTAATTGTTAATCCCAATTATTGCTCATCTAAATGAAAGAAGAGAAGCCAGGCAACAGAAAGAAGTAACTTTGCATGTGACGAAGTCGATAAGTTGGTCCAAGTTGATATGCTTTTACTAGTCCAAAGAAGAATTATGGCTCTTCGGGTGTGTGCGACTTTAAAGATATTATCACAGTCCTAAAACACGATCATCCCCCGCCACGTAAGTGCTTCAATCTTTCTTAGTGATCGACTGAAGTGTTTCTTGGATGCATACTAGGGATCCTCATGTGCAGAAAAGATGATAAAACAACTTTCTATAGCGATCATGGAATTTTATGTTATAGAATATAACATCTAGTCCTAAGAAGTAAGAAACACAAGGGTTTACGTACCAATGATTGGCAAACAAAACATTCTTTTGATGGGATGGTAGTTAAAAGTTATACAAAGATAGAAATACTGACAAATGTAAAAGAAACCTTTGCAACTCTCCGTAGCATCAAAATGAAACTTTACCCTATCAAATTACATAGTAAAAGGAATAATATTCAAGTCTTGGACCAACATTCATAAAGAAGTAAACATGCCATCAAGAATCATCAATACTCAAATCAAGCTATTATATATATAGTAAAAGATGTGGATTTTGTGGGAGGAGTGAACACTAATCCATCCTTAGATCACAGCCTGTACTCCGAAGTAGAGTCGTACATATGTCGTTAAAGAAAAAAATTCAAGAGTCATGTACCATGTATATACTTTTTTTGTTTTTTGTTTTTTTTCTTAATTTCGAACTACCATGTTTGTGTTGTATATTCATAGGCAGGAGATTAGAAACACAAATCCCCTAATGGTGCCCTCCCTAGTCCTCCTCCACTCCTAGGAGACCTGGGTTTGAATCCTGTATCTTTTGTGATTTTTTTTTTAATTTTTAAAAATTTGTTAAGTTTAAAAAAAATCATTCTTTAATTTTTTTTTTTGGATATTTTTAACTTTCTTTTTTATTTTTGATCTTTTCTAAATCTCAACCATACCCTTGCAATTTAAAAAAACTCGTTGCAACTTAAAAAAATCATTCTTTAATTGTTTTTTGGATTTTTTTAACTTTCTTTTTTATTTTGATCTTTTCTAAATCTCTACCACACCCTTGCAACTTAAAAGCACTCGTTGTAATAATGTAATGCACGGACCTTGCTTACTAGTTTAATCGTACATTTCAAGTTTCTAACACTTAACTCTTATTTTAATATATTTGATTGTTTTGGGAATCTTTATAAATAATTTGTTTGAATTTTTCCGATAAAATACTATTTGTTTTTAGTGTTGTCAATGTTATATTAGTATAACTGGATTTCTCAAAACCAAATCAGAAATAAAATTAAACATTAGATATGAGCTAGGAGGTGTGAAATGAATACTTATTAAAAAAATGTTCTGATTTCGAAAACCATGAAACCTCAAATGTTGTAAGGGGCTTCGCACTCGGACCAAAATTGAATTGTAAGGGGTTGAGTTCCTGATAAGGATTATGTTTCAAAATTACCTTATCAATGGAAAATAGCTTTGAAATGATGGTTATTTTAGTAGCAAATCATATCATAGCCATAACAATTGATAAACAATGACAATTGATGAATTGTTACAGATTTGTAGCTGTTTTTCACCAGCAAGTATCATCAATAGTAACTCACCAAGCAGCAACACGATCCATTGGTTCCAACTAATGCAACTATATAACTGCCACGTTTATAACCATCGATCGTCTTGTCTTTTCGTGAAAATGGGTCGCTATAATGGCTTAACCTTATTTATACAAGTGATTCATTTGGTATGTTTCAAAATTGTACTCATGGCTTCATTTTCACAAAAAGGAAATCTCATCTTTTAGAAGTAAACTTTCCATCTTATCTGATTATTGATTTCGTGTATCTATAAAATACTTTAATATGAAATGAAATGCACACATGATTCAGAAAACTAAACCTACATTTGTTTGGATGTTTTGACAACAAACCTTTTTGTTATTTATAGAATCTTTGTTGCCTTTAAAGGGTATAAAACAAACTCCTCAATAAAAGCATGTGGACTCGCCCGTAGGAAAAAGCTAAGGGCATGATTGATAGGTCATGGGTGAAGGGCATTTTTGCAAACCACTCGGTGGTGCCACCCCTGGTTTCATAAAGTTTAGATACCATGTGTAATAAAAAGAGATATTACTCTGGTGTGGAGAGGTACAAATAGGGTGACAAGAAGTTAATCATGTTTTGGGTTACTTTGCAACCTGTTTAATAAATGGCTTATGTTTGAGTTGACTCGTTTAATTTTAACGTGTTTAGATATTTGTCAACCTGTTTAACCCATTTTATTAGAATCCTCGATCCATTTATAGCACATGTACGACTTGATTATTACCCCTCATCTAAATTAATACATTTAGATAAATGGGTTCAATGAGTTATGTTTACATTACATTAGTTTAAGAGTTTTTAGGTTAGAGTTAATGATTTTCAAACATAAAATCTTATATTACAATTTTATTTGTTGATCCACTTCACAAAAAATCAAACATATTAAAATTTAAAAAACTAAAGTACGTATTTTATCCTGACATCGAAGAAAAAGGATTTACTTAAAGTTTAACTAATCTACCTTTTCGAATCATGATTAAATTCCTAATTTTTTACATTGATTTATTTTTTGAAATATTTGGATAGAATTTATTTATACGACAAGTATAATTTAGGGACTTAACGATAGCCTAAGTCAAGTTAAAGACTCAATTTACTTATGTCAAAGTCAAAAAATGCTTCAAGATTAAATTATTTAGAATTTAGAAATAAACTTTTAGGTGTGACATGGTCATCAAAAGAGGCTTGTTGTAGATCTAGAAATAGATCATAATAAGTTTGTGAGTTTGTCATTAAAAAAATATGTCCATAGCCTACTTTCATTAATGATTTTTTCACACAAAAAGTTACAATGCTTTTAAATTCTTACTTACAAATAAAAGTTGATTTAAAAGATAGACTTAATTATATGGGTGGTCCTGTGGTTAGGCCAGATTTCACTTTTGGTCCTTAGCTTTCTGAAACTACATGGTTGGTCCAATAGTTGGCACAAAAGTAACAGACTTGGTCCCTGAAGTGGATGTCCGTTAAGTTTGACCGTTAAATGCATGTAAAATGACCTAATTACCCTTTAAAACTAAATATAAAACATTAAAATAACATGTGAACCCATCTCTGCACTTCATCTTCCCTATCCCCTTTTAGCTCCGATGACCACCGCCATTACCTCGTCGGAAAACCGACCACCGCCACCACCTCGTCGGAAAACCAACCACCGCCACCACCTCGTTGGAAAACCGACCACCGCCACCACCTCCTCGGAAAACCGACCACCGCCAGCACCTCGTCGGAAAACCGACCACCGCCACCACCTCCTCGGAAAACCAACCGCCACCACCACCTCGTTGTAAAACCGACCACCGCCACCACCGTCGCCGGAGACATCTTCGCTGTCAAGTCGTCGGAGCTTTCCAACTCATCTTTCTTACAAAAAGAGCAACAGCTTATATCCAGATTAACATCCCCTCATGTAATCAAGTACATCGGATCTGATGTTGATTATGGTCATCACGAGTATAATCTGTTGATGGAGTATGCACCCGGTGGGACGATTGTTGATGTGATTAAGAGACAAGGGGGTTTTCTTGATGAGTGTTTGATCAGATCCTACACTCGTGAGATTCTACTGGGGTTGGATTATCTTCACTCCAATAATCTGGTGCATTGCGATGTGAAATGTGCGAATATGCTGGTGTGTGAAGATGGTGTGAAAATTGGTGATTTGGGTTGTGCTAAATTAATGGTGGGTTATGATGAGGGAGATATGACGTCCTCTGTGTTTTCCGGTACACCGGT
>BJCO01814199.1:0-15207 GCA_018326465.1 Flaveria floridana
ATATCTTCTTTATGAAGAAAAATATATTTTCTTATTTCGGTAGAGGTCGCTGTATGACCCTATGATTGCTGTGGAATATGCATCAGCAACAATCATAGAATAGTTAAGCAATGTAAAGAAAAGCTTGTATTTTGTAGGCAAGACAATGATGTAACAGCTTTTATGATGAAATGAGAATGTATGTTTTTATTAATTCCGCTGCGTATGATATGATCATGTATTAAATGTATGTTTTACGAGTGATGATGACCAACAGTAAGGTGCCCGGTGAGCGGGGCCTTACAACTTTGAACCTTTTATCCTTTTGTAATAGATTAGGATGTAAGCTATGGCATGTCATAGTCACAAGTCAAAAAGCATTTTGCCTTTTGAGATTGCCTTTTGACTATACATTGATCGTGTTGTCTAGATTAGTGTTTCCAGCTGGCTTTCAAAGTATAGCTGGCTGTAGGATGTGATATAAAGTATCTCAGATTCTTGTATTTCTTTTTATGATTTGTAACACTTATAATAGAATTTGAGAGCAATATACAACATTCTTGAAAACCATATTAATTTGTTCTTGTTCTGACTGGGTCCGAGAAAGAGATTCTCTGTTGATGTGACTTCTACAAAGATCGAATATGATGATTTAGTCAATGATTAAGTAGCAGAAATACATAATCAAAGAACATTCAATGCTAAAATAATACTCTTAAATACATTGTATATTGATTGTTGGTAAACAAGTTATAGTGGGTGCTAGGGTTTTCAATACCGTAAATTGACAACCTTAAAACCTTGAAACTTGAGTACTGAGAATACTTACAATAAAAAAACTTACATAAGTAGGGTATTCTATTCTATTTATAGGATGACATAAAGCCTGTACAAAATGAATAAATTACCCTGACATCTATACATCAAAATACTAGCCTAAGTACAAAAAACTAATCAGCATTTGTATGTGTTCATGCACATTAACTAATGCGGATGTCTTGTACTTCATCAACATTTATTCTATTTGCCTTCAACATTAAGTTTGTTCATCAGCATTGACAATGCGGATGGACAAACTCTAGTTAGTATTTGTCTTCTATGCATCCGTATTAGTTAATACGGAAGAACAAACACTTGTCAGCATTTGTTTAGACTGTCCGCATTTGTATATGCGGATGAACAAACACTTGTCAGCATTTTTTATTTGGTTATCCGCATACACAAATGCGGATAGCCAACACTTGGTCTCTATACTTCACCTGCATATCTTCTTGGACTTGTGGGATTTCACCAGCAGAACAACCATCAACCACCTCTTGAATTCGCATGTATGATCCTTTCAGGGTCCAATAATACTCCCTTTAAGGATTATACAGCCTAAGTACTTCAAGGGTTTGATGGTGGATGAGGTTTTGAAGATTCTGCTAGGTCTTCTGCAGGTACTTGGACTGGTGGTGAGGGAGCTGGTGCAGGGTCAGCCAATGATTGATCCAGAATGGCTTTGATCATGTTGGAGAAGTCTCAGGCTTTAGCCGATTTGTCTTTGCTCAATATATGGATCTTCATCTGGCTTATAATGTGAATAACTTCAACAAGCATCTGCCTTAAATATATGGATTCCCACATAGATACTGTGGAAAATCCATCTTCATGAATCAATAAAGATCCATCAGCATTAACCTCAAGCTTTACTATATTCCCCAATTGGAGAGGAACTTTCTTCCTCTTTCTCTGTAACTTCTTTGTATTGTTTCTGTCATAGACCATCTTTAATATTTTGATGCATTTCAAAAAGAAATACATATCAGCCTTTCCAAGCTTGTTATCTATTTCTCTGAAATGTCTTATGAAGATGTAGTGGATATAGGATTCATTAAGCAATCTTTCCTCATATCCACTAAATAGCCTAATCTTCGAGCCTTCTTTGCCTCCCCATTTCCTTTCAATTACCAACTCATAAGTTTTCTCATCATAGAAAACATTTGAGATTGGTTTTGTCTTATGAGTACTAGCCATCATCTTTCTTTTTAAAGATTCAGTTGGTTTTACATTCAACTCAGGAAATACCAACTCTTCAGTCCCTTTAGTTTCCTTCTTTTTCTCAAGAGGATTTTGGAAAGTTTTATCTTTCCTTATGCAGATAGCTTCAAGAGATTTGAAGTTATTGGTTCTCTTGAATATCTTCAATACATCTTCAAACTCATATCCTCTATACATTGCTTTATGATTGACCAGCTCAAGATTTGCTAATTCTTTTAAGTCATGAATCTGCAGGGAGTTCACCAGAGTAGTGTGCTCTATGAAGAACTGAACTAACCCTGAGATTCTTTTGACCATAAACATGTTCCAGTCATTGTCATACCTCCAGGCAATAATCTTTACATCTAATTTGCCTTCTGGAGCAGACACACCCTTTATCATCTATGATGTGGTTAACCCTTCTTGAAGTTTCAATTTAGAGGGTACAATAAACCACTTAGGAATCTTATGAAGTATGGGTGACAAGACATCATGGTCTTTTATGGTGAGCTGGATAACTTGAGCTGATACTTTCGATCTAGGTTTCCTCCCCACAACCGCTTCTTTTAATTTCTTCATCCTCTATTTCTTATCATTAATCATCTTGAGGATTGCAGCTCTCACGGAGTTTGGTTTTCATGTTACCCAGCTTTCTTCTTGCAAAACCTTGGTCAGAAAGGTATTCCTTCATTTCCCTGTCAGTCATGTTATAGGGATCAGGATATTAAGCTTGAGGAGCTTTAGACAGTTGGGTATGGGTTGAAGTGAATGTAACTGGGGACCTGACTGTTTTCTTTTCATATTCAGTTACATAAGTAGGATCAAGAAGTTTGTTCAAATTGTTCACTTCTTCCACCATAGACTCATAGGTCATTCCAAAAACATCATCTACATTATAATCATGATTGATTAAGTACATTGCTTTGATCATCAAATCATTGGTTTGAGCCTTTTCAACCATCTCTTCCACTGAAAATTTAGCCTTCACAGGGCTGTCTTTTACCATAGATTCATCAACCTGGTAACCTCCCTCAATCTCCCCTTCTTCTAGGTCTATAAGTTCAACAGTTTACTTTAGTTGTTCCTCAGCCTTTTCATGTTCTTCAAGAAATTGAGCTATTATAGCTAGGCTTCTTGGATCATCTTTCAATTTCTTTTTAACCAGCTCATCTTCTTCCACAGGCCTTTTTCCTTTTGCCATCTCATTCAAATACTTTCTCTTCCTAGAATAAGTATGAACACGAGATCCAGATGAAGTGGGAATAGATGATTCAGCTTCTTTGTTTTCTTTTTCTTGTTCTTTCTCATTAGCTTCTTCCTTTTCTTTTATTTCTTCACATAGTCTTCTAATGAGTTCTTGTTGCTCATCAGATAAGGAAAGAGCAGGTACAATATGTAAACTCAATTCTTTCTCCAATGGCACTGGAGAGTGAGGAATCACCACTATATGCTCAACTGGAGGTCTTGGGTCTCTCACAAACTCCCATAACTCATCATCAATAATGAATTCTCCAATAGAATAGCTATCCACCTCTTTTATCATGTCTCTAAGTTCAAATTCCTCCTCATTGGTTTCTTCAGAATATTCACTTGAGTACACAACCATTGCCAGACTTTATTCTTCTTTTCTAAGTTCATTGGATTCGGTTTCCTTTACAGACTCAGTTGCCTTTTGTTTCTTTGTAGGTAGAGAGTCATCATTATTACTATCACTCTCACCTGAGGCACTATCATCTTCTTTTGATTCTTCTTTATCATTTTCATTATCCTTCTCGTTTTCAGAATCATCATCTTTGTCTTCTTGTCCTTTGGCTATCTCCTCTTTGATCTTGATTAACATTTCCAACTCTGAGACTCTTTTTGTTAAATTCTCAATTTTTTTATTAAGATCAGCTATGATATCAGTTTGAACTTCAAGCATGTTCTCTTGTTCTTCCATGGCAAGTGTCTGTATAGTAACAGTACCACATGCCCACTACTCTTATTTTTTGCTTGTTTGAGGGCAGCCTTAAGTCTGTCTATCTCTTTGTAAAGTTCTTTCTTTTCAGACTCATATTTTTCTTTAAGTTCCTTGAGTTCTTTTTCTTTCTCATCCAACTCCAGAATTCTATGTTGGATAATATCAGACCTTCTGTCAAGCAATTTCTCCATCCTAGTCACTTCACTAACAAATTCTGAAATCATCTCATCTTTTTCATCAGGTTGGTTAACTCCTGATTCAGTATTATCTAATGCACCTACCACAGATTGAGCTTGTCTCCCAGGCATCCTAGTGGTGTGATCCTCCTCATCCGAAGATGACTTGGATTCATCTGATGAGCTGTAGATTCACCATACTCAACAGGTTCAACAGCAGCAGGAGATGAATGATTGGGAGAAATATGCTGATAGTGAACTGAAGATACAGGAGAAGAATGAATAGGAGATGGTATAAAGGGTGATACAAAGTCAGCTTCATAAAAAGAAGGCCTAGTATGAAGATCACCACCTATATCCACATGTGGTGACACTAGACTTTGTCCTTCTTGAGTTTCTTCAGCATGCTCATCAACATGTTGTTGATCAGGAGCAACTTGTTGTTCTTCTTCCTAATTATGCTCATCAACATGAGTTACATTATCTTGTTGTTCATCAATGGCTTCTTCTGGGTTAATCTGTTGTAACATCCATCGGAGCAATCAAAAGAAAGTCCTACTATAGAAGTTCCTGGGATCTCTTTTCTTAATGTACTTATAGGACTTGGCATTTTAATACGAAATGTCCATCACATGTCCTTCAAGCACTAACTGAGGAAAGGCTTCATTGCTGAAGCATTGTAGAAATCTAGGGTACATCAAAAACATGTGCCTCCTCCCCTCTTGAAGTTTGATACCAAGCCATTAAACACATAGGCTAACATATTGAATGGCCTATTTGTGCATAATGCACAGATTGCAGATAAAGTGGAGATAGGGATGTGATTCCAGCCTGTCTTTCTCTTAGATAAACAATGCTAGAATAGGTGTATTAGAAACCTCCATTGTAGATCAACCAACCCTTTCACTATCTATTTGCCTTCAAATACTCCTTCATATCTGATGTTTGCAAATAAAGTCATGATCTCATCATCTTCAAGTTCCAAAGGAGTATTAGCATCATCACCAAACTGTAGACACTGCTTATAGTTTGTTCAGTCATAGATAAGGTGTGATCATCAGAGATTCTTCTAGACACAGTCTTGACACCATCAATCTCAGCCACTTCACCAGTACTCCAGAAAGACCTTATGAAGTTCTAATATATAACAGGTCTAACTGTGATGGCATGAGCAACTCTAGTGGTAGAGATGAATCCGATCATATCTCTGAGTCCTTTAGCCCCGGGTACATCAGGGTCAAGATACGCACTAACATTGTGGAGTTTGCTTGATGTGAGATTAGCCATTGACCTCTGTATTAGAGACATATGAGTTAGTATTTGACTCATAATCATCAAATTACATAGTTAAAATCAAGTTGACTATTTTCATTTTGACTTTGTTTAGTCAAAATTGAACAATCATGGGTACTATTTCATAGAAATTTGACCTAACTTGATTTTGTAACGAATGACCAATTATGTTGTGTTTATATTTATTTTTGATGATCTTTTTTGTTTTGAATATCTTTTACCACTGAAACATAAGTTTTGACATCGACATTTTTCAGTTCAATGTTCCCCTGTTCATGTGATGAAACTAGGGTTTTGAAAATCAATTGTTCATTGTTATTTTTCATCACCCTTGATTTCATTACACTCGAACATATCTATCAATCCTTAGTTTGAGGTTAATTTTTATGATTCTTTCTTGATCTAGGATTCTAAGTTCATCATAAGTTTGACGGTTTATGTCTTTGAATCCAATGATAATTACCTTGTTTTGATACTACTGATGTTGAAAATCTAAATAGAGGACAAATGATGTTTGAGGAACACTAGAATCAGAATGTAAGTGATGATGTTGGTGATGAATGAAGAACAATGAGAAAAACGCTCTTCGCACTTTAAAGTCTTTCAATTTTTAAAAAAGTATTAAATGACTCTTATTAATCTGTTTAAATAGTCAAATTAATGTCCTTTACAAACTTTACAAGTTTCTAAACAAATGCAGAAGATTACATTGTAGTAAATACGGAAGAGTAAATCATTCTAGCATTTGTGTACTGTTACAAATACGGAAGTGTAACACTTGTCAGCATTTGTGTATTGTAGCAAATGCGAAAGAAGAAACTCTGTCAGCATTTGTGTATTGTAACAAATGCGAAAGAACATTTTACTTGACCGCGTTTACTTCAACAAATATGAATAAATTATTAAGTTGTTCGCACTTCTTGATCTTCTAACCACGACAGAAGAGTGTGAGCACACTTCTCATTCATTTTTGAAGCAAATGCACAACAAAGTTTATAAGCATTGATGTCAACCACATTTAAGAAATACGGCTGAGTAAACTTATCAGCATGGAGAAATGCAACAAAACAAGAAGTTATTCGCATAAACAAATGCGGAAGAACAACAGTGTCCGTATAAGTTTTCAATACCTCAAAACTTGTTGTAAGCATTTGTTTTGAGACAAAAACAGAAGAGTTAACTTGTCCGTATTAATTTCACGTGTTTTTCATGGATCAAAACTATTACCCGCATTGGTTATATGCTTGGGTTACCTTCACCCGCATTAACCAATGCACTTACCCGCATTAAATTTTGAACTTGTCAAAAATTAATGTTTTTGCTATGGATAGTTTTTGTTGTTTTTGAGCTGAGTTTTATGAAGATGTGTCTTCTGCTTTGACTGTTATGAAGATGAGTGTGTTGATTTGATTTTATGAAGTTTTGACTATTGCTTGGATTGTTAATTCTTGCTTGGATTGAATTGTACACCAATTTTGATACAAGTTTCCCAGTTTTGACTGATCTTGGACTTTTATGCTTCCAGATATGTGCATATACTGAGATACTATGGTATAACTTCTGCACCAACATAGTCATTTTTTTGATTTTATATTTTTAAGAAAAGAAACAATTGTACATAATAATCAAAATTTTAATTACTCCCCCTAAAGTTTATATCCATATGGGATAAAAACTTTACAGATTTAAAATTTTGAAAAGAAAATAATTTTTGTGATTTTTTTGTTTTTTTATCTGTACATGAAGAGGAACTATGCCTTATTTGGGATCATATCAATCTTACCTTTCATAAGTGCAAGTAATTGTTATTAAAATAGACATAATCATGAGAATATTAATTGTAGGTATATTTGGCCTCTTAAAATCATACTTGGTTAATAGTTTGATGCTTGTGATCTTTATCATGTTTTGAGTGAATATGGTATTCAACATGTATCTCACACTCAGAAGCATTGTAAGATCAACAACCCGCATGAAATGCATGATAGAACTTTTTCACAACTGACATGATTTAAATTATGAAATCTCATTTTTATTGATCCTCATTGGGATTTTTTTACTTTAATCCTTTTGTTTATTTAATGCACATTGGGATTCTTTTTCACTTCACTTTGGAAGGTGATCCCCTTTGAGATTCTTTTTGTCCATTCACAAGGAATGTATTTTTTTATTAATCCTTCCAGGTTGGATGTGTTCCACATCAGGAATCTTGTTGGATCATAACATCAGCACTATGTGTTTGTTTATCCAGATCTTTACTGAGCAAAACAGAGAAGAAACTGATGTGGGTGAATGAGATTCATAAGGCATCATTACCTGGTATGTTTAGGTTCCTACACACACATTTGGATAAGCTAATACTTACTCATACTTTGAGATGAATGCTTCACAGTTGAATGTAAGCTTTAGTTCATCACAGCATGTGTCTTCTTTTTGTAGTTAAGCCTACCAGCGTATCAGATAAGTCATCTCAGTCATTTAAGATTTAGAAATAAGCACAGTGAATGGTATAACGACTATAATTATATCATTTCCCAGTAAGTATAAAACATATTCTTCAACCAGATAAATTCTTTTTTTTTAATTTTTAGGATATTTGAATGTTTTTATTAATTTTGGTTTTTATTCAAGGTTAATCATGCCAATTGATTAAACTAAGAATTCAAACTGACTAGGATCAAATGCCTTAGTGAACAAATCAGCTAATTGATTGTCTATGAGGACCTGTATCAATTTGATTAACCCTTTTTCAGCACAGTCTCTGAAAAAGTGATATCTAATTTTAATGTGTTTTGTTTTAGAGTGCTGACCTGGATTATTTGTTATGAACATTGCTACTATGTTTTCAATATGAATTGGTGTGTGCAAGAAGTTGAAACCATAATCATGCATCTGGTTTTGAATCTAGAGAACTTGAGAGCAACAAGCTGATGCTGCTATGCACTCAGCTTCAAAATGGACACATTTGTCCGCTTCTTGCACTGCTAGGAGACCAGTATGGGACCAAGAAATTGACAACCGCCAGAAGTGGACTTCCAATTGAAGTTGCATCCCCCATAGTCACTGGATGTATATGCATAGAGATTGAAATCTCCTTCCTTTGGATACCATAGTCCAAGTGCAAGCTTGCCCTTAAGATATCTGAATATCCCCTTGACTTCATTCACATGAGATTCCTTGGGATCTGCTTGATATTTGGCATAAACACATACACTAAACATTATGCCAGGTCTGCTAGCTGTTAGATACATGAGTGATCTAATCATAGATCGATAATGAGTCTAATGCACTAATTTTCCTTATGAAATTGGACCTATCTTCATCTTTGTATCAATAGGAGTTCTGATGGACTAACAATCTACAAAATGAAATTCTTCAACATGGTTTCCACATATTTTGATTGATTGATAAAGATTCCATCTGTTGTTTCTTGTACTTGCAACCCTAAGAAACATATAAGTTTCACCATTGCACTCATTTGGAACTTAGAATGCTTAAAGTCTTTAAAATACTTGCAAAGTTGCTTGTTTGTTGAGCCAAAAATGATATCATCCACATAGATCTGGACTAGCTACATTTCATTTCCTTTTCTTTTTCTAAAATGAGTCTGACCAATCTTTTCTCTCTTGTACCCGTGTGCAAAAGAAAAGATGATATACTCTCATACCACTTTCGTGGGGGATTGATGTAGACCATACAAAGCTTTGTCAAGCTTGTATACCCTGTGAGGGAAATCTTGGTCTTCAAAGCCTGAAGATTGACTCATATAGACTTCTTCAAAAATTTTGCCATAGAGAAAAACAAACTTTACATCCATTTGATACACAGTGAATTTCATGGATGCTGAGTATGCAAGGAAAAGTCTAATGGCTTCTAATCTGGCTACATGAGCATACACTTCATCATTATATATTCCTTCTTCTTGAGTGTACCCCTATGCCACCAATCTTGCTTTATTTCTAATGACTATGCCCCTGTCAATAGTTTTGTTTCTATATAGCAATCTGGTACCAATAGGGTATTGACCTTCGGGAAGATCTACCAGCTGCCATATTTCTTATTTCTTGAATTGGAGCAATTATTCCTGCATTGCCTCGATCTAGCTGTTGTCTTGAAGAGCCTCTTTTATATTATTGGGTACTGTTTGATACAGAAAGCAAGAAAACAAACAAATATTTGCAATACTTGACTTGCTTCTAGTCACCCGCTCATCTAGTTCACCAATGATGATTGACACTGGATGATCCTTATATATCCTGGTGGTTGGAATTGAGTCACCAGCAATTGATACATCAAGGTTGGAGACATTTAGATCATCCTGGTGAGAGGCATATTCAGGTTGTGAAGTAAAAGATTGACGAAAGTAATCAAAGGCTTCACCAGTTTCTGCTTCAGCGTCTGCTGCAGTTTGAAGACTATCTTCATTTGTATTTCTCTTCGTTTCAACTGGCACTGTAGCTGGTTCAGAATTTCTAACTTCATTAGATGGTTCATCTGAAGGAGTAGGAAGTGAACTAGGACCAGCCTCAGTTGAAACACTCTGATTTTATGGTTCTTGTCTGACAGGATCAGCTTGTAATGGAACATCTTCATCAATTTGATCAGCGAGGCATCATAGGAAAATCATCTCTTCTTTTGGTTGTTCTGGAAGTTCTAGCTGATTGTAGGTTACCTGCATTTGACAAGTGAAACTGATCAAAAGATCTAGTAAATGAGCCAATATCAAACAACCAGTCGGGACCATTTATTGACTTAGAAAGGAAAGTTCATTGAATTGAACATTAGTTGATTCACCAATGATGTTCAATCTAGGAATAATCACCCTGAAAGCCTTTGAAATTGAGGAATAACCTACAAAATCCCTCATCAGACTTTGAAGCAAACTTTCCTAAATGATCTTGGGTGTTTAATATTAAGATAGGACTACCAAATGACTTGAAAAATCCAATGAAAGGTTTTCTGTGAAAAAGAAGTTCATAAGGTGTTCTGTTGCTTTCTTTGATTATCAACGTTTGATTTTATACAAAGCAAGATGTGTTGACTGCTTCTGCCCAAAAGGTAATTAGCAGTTTAGCTCTGCTAGCATTATTCTTACTGCTTCAATTAGTGTTCTATTTCTCATTTCAACTACCCTATTTTGTTAAGGAGTTCTAGCTGCATTAAACTGATGACCAATGCCTTTGGTTACACAAAATGAACTTAGATCTTCATTTTTGAATTATGTTCCATTATCACTTCTGATTGATTTTACTTTATGATCAAGTTGATTTTCAATTTAAGTGATAAAGAATTTTATTATTTGTGATGCTTTGTTTTTATAAAGTAAAAAAGAAGACCCATGTAAATAGTGTATAGTTATCAATGATCACCAAACAATACTGTTTCTTTCCAATGCTCATAACATGAGTTGGTCCAAAAAGATCTATGTTAAGTAGCTTCAATAGTGTATTGTTTATGTTCATAAGCTTTGGTTTATAAGAAGATTTGTGTTTTTTTCCTTTGAGACAGGCAGAACAATGATTAATGAAATAAAATTCATTTTGAGGCAAACCAATTACGTGGTTTCCTTTGACCAATCTGTTCATGTTTTTGAAATTTGTGTGTCCCAAACGTCTATGCCAAAGTTGTGACTCATCAAATGATGGTTTAGACACAAGACATATTTCTTCTTTAGGATGTGCAGAATTAAGAATTAAGACATAGGTGTTGTTCTTTCTCGGATTCTTCAAGGCAACCCTTTCTTCAGGAATTTGAAATCCTAGTTTCAGATAGTAGCAAATAGTGTCAGTGAAGTTAGTGGAATATTTCTTGTCACAGATCTAAGACAAACTAAGAAGATTGAAATTTAGCTGCTCGCAGTAGTTCACTCTATCAAAGCTCAGGAAGCCATTCGTCACAGATCCTTGACTAGTAATTCTACCACCTTATGAATCTCCACCAAATGCTACAATAGTTCCTTGAATATGATTGAAGTTATAAAGGAGGGAACTATCTCGTTTCATGTGTTGGGAGCATCCACTGTCCATATACTAATAGTTATTGGACCTGTATGGACGACCCTGTAAACAACAAAGAACTAGTTAGAATATGGAACCCAAGCCATGATGGTATTGGGTTGCCCGTTCCTATCCATTTTTGTAACTTCTTGATATTTTTCTCTAGGTTGTGACTTAGAGGATGATGCTTTGATGCGTTTGTGTAGGGTTCTTCTTGGTTTCTTTTGCTCAATTTCGACTGAAGTGTCAAAAGAGTAGTCAAACCTTTGGTCCTTATTTCTATATAGAAATTGGGCACGTTTTTTAGTTTCAGAGTTCACTTTTGTTTTAGATCTTGGATAAGAACTGAGTGATTATTTCATATTTTTAGTTAGATTTTGATTAACACTCTTTGACTACCATTGATCATAGAAGTCATCATCAGAATTTGAAATCCTTGATTGTTTATTATGTGGTGGACTTCTAGTTTTGTCCTTGACAATTGAAATTGGTGAAATGGGCTTGTTTTGTGGAATTCTCAATCTTTTTTTATTGAAGAAGCAATCAGATGTATTGTGATTTCTCATATCACATACAGAACAATACTTGTTAAAAAACCAGTTTTTGGTTGAATGATTGTTCATGTCACATATTGAGTAGTATTGATTGAAATAACACTCATTCGTGTTGTGATTAGATATGTCACAAATGTCATAGTACATCTGTTTGATATTTGTTTTGGATGATGAGGCTTCATTATGTTTGACTGATTTTAGTTTTGACTCTGGTTTTGATTTTAATGAAGAAGCAAGTTCATCCTTTTTTATCTCAGTAGATTGTTTCACAATTATACTCTGTTGTTTATTTTGAGGATGTCTTTACTTTTTTTGAGTCTTTCTCACCTCTTTATCAAATTGATCAACATTCCTTTTATTGAAGATGTTAAAACCAATTCCTTGTTTTGACTTCTGTGGTGAGCTCAGTTCAATTTTTATTTTTGGTGTTTGAATCTTGGGTGATTTCACTTTAAATGATAGAGATGCTATTACTTTACCTTTAGTTTTCATTGAAACCTTTTTTGATTTGCTTGAACTTTTAGGAGACTTAATCTCACTATCAGATCTACTTTCAGCAGTGGGTTTCAAAGGCACTTTAGCATTCTCTATCACTTTGAGTCTTCTAAAAATTAATTTCACAAAAGGGATGATTGCCTTGACTGGGCTCTTTTGTTTCTTGACACTTACATGTTTGTCTAAGTACTCTTTGATCTTGATTGGATGACCTAATTTGATTTTATCCTTATTTGTTTCAATGTAAACATTTGGTTAATTTTTGAGAATTGGTTATATGTGATACCATTGTTTTTGTTTCAATAACTTTAGGTTCATTTGACTCAGACAGAGTGAGTGGCTCATGCATGATTGTGTAATTGTCATTGCCGGGTAGAGGACAAGAATTATATCCTATCCAAGTCATGTCTTTCGGTTCCTTTTGTGAATCAACTTCTGTAGCTTGGTAGAAGAGAATTGATACTTTTCAAGTTTCACTTGAATGGCTGATTGCTCAGCTTTGGTTTTGGTTAACAATTTAGTTAACCACTCACTCTCAGCTAATAGAGTATACTTTTAACCATGTAATTTTTCAATATGTGAAAGTAATGACTTAATTTTAATTTCAAAGCTTTTCATTTCATCTCTTAACATTTCAGATTTTACTTTTTCTTCTTTGATTTTTGCAGCCAGTTTGTGATTGTGTTCTCTGTATCCCTGTAATTCATTAATGCATTTTTCACTACAGAGATTTGATTTTACCTCAGATGGCATAGGAGTCAGACCGTCATTGATGTGAGCCATGAGTGTATGATTTTGAAATTAAGGCTTGACTTCCTCTACATATAGGCTCCAATCACACACTTTACCTTGTCTGATGACAAGTGCATTTAAGGTTGATTGGCTATTTCCATGGGCTTGTTGAGTCAGTTGGTGCGACTTTAATGAGATTGTTGATGGTGATGGTGATGCTAAAACTAATTTTGATGACTTGATTGAGGCCTTGAACTTGATTCAAGCTTAGCTTCTTTCCTTTTCTGAAAAATTTCTTTGCTCTTATTGCAATCATGGCCATTTGCCATTGTAAATCCATTTCTTCAACATCATGTGGATCCATTTCCTCCAGATTTTCTTGTATCAGGTGAGTTGAAGTGAGTCTTCCTCCAAGTATGCCTCAAAGCTTACAACAAAGGCATTGTAAGTAGCCTTCTGTTCTTCAGATTTTTTATCAGCAGGCATGCTAGTAGGTGTGGAAGTAGATGGATTAGATGATGATTGCTTGTGTTGTTAAGATGAGGCAATGAATCCAGTGGTTCCAGATTGATTTCTAAAGGACAGAAAATCATCTTCTTTGGTTATAAAGGCATTTTCCACATAATGAGTTTCTAAAGGAAATTTGTATGCCTCAATAACTTGAGGTCCACTTATATTTTTACTTCTTTCATCCAACTCGAGAGCTTTTATTTTAGCTATCTAATGTCTAAGCTTGTGCTCTCCAAATCTAGTGTATTCCTGAGCATTGTCACATTCTACTTCTAACTCTTCGACAGACTATGCAACATTTTCTTGTTCATTTCTTTTTATTTGTAAGTGACCCCCATTATTTTCAAATGATTCACTAATTGGACAAATCGATGAAGTTGTTTTGAGATTAACTCTCCCTTGGTGTGGTGGAAGGTTTCATATTGATTAACTAGTTTATCTTTGTTAATAGTAGTCACCTCACTGCTACCTTCACACATGATCTGCAGTACATCCCACACACCTTTTGTTGTGCCATACTTTTCTACCCTTTTGAGGATGTCCATCTTTAAAGCCTGAGTCAGAATGGAGTAGGATTTAAGGTCAATCTTGATCTTCTTATATTCATCATCATCAAGATTCAGACTTGGATCTTCAATCGGAATTCTGACTGTTTTACATTATGCAGATTGATCAGCATTCAAAGACATTAGAATGTACGGTCGATTGAATATATATATCTAATAGTCTGGATCTACACATGTAATATAATTTCTAAACTGAATTTTCCATTGCTTAAACTCAGGTTTGTGTTTAAGCATTGGTGGTTTAGAAGCATGACCAAGCTAAACAAAGTTAATAGAATCCATATTAATAAACTGAATTTAGAAGGTTTGAATATGGATTAATTTGATTTTATGTCCAACAGTTCAAACAGTCCGAAGTCCAGGTATACTTGTATGTCTTCTATGAACAGTAGCAGCAGTTGGGTTTATGAACAATTTTCTTTTTGAGTCACTTTTAGTTGATTTTATATGATTTTGTATTATTTTTGCCAATGATCAACAATCAAGTGTAGTTTTCAAGTGTTTCAACTTAAAGAACAGTGATGTTTGATGAAGTTTTTCGATATTTTTCAACAGTATGCTTATTAACAGTAGTGAACTTGTTAATAAACAAATCAACCACCAGATCAATCGATTTTCGTTCAAAATTTGGGTAGATTTTGAGATGAATTCGAGAGGTAAAGCTCTGATACCATTGACTGGGTCCGAGAAAGAGATTCTCTATTGATGTGACTTCAACAAGGATCTAATATGATGATTGAGTCAATTATCCACCCCCCTTATTTTAGGTTTCGTCCCCGAAACCTGTCATTCTTCGAACAATCGTGGGTAATGCTGCCTCATTTCTTCTTCAGTTTCCCACGTCGACTCTGATCCCTTCCTGTGCCGCCACTGTACACGCACAAGGGGAACCACTTTGTTTCTCAACCTCTTTTCTTTGCGATCGAT
>BJCO01814215.1:0-14789 GCA_018326465.1 Flaveria floridana
ACCTAGATGTGGTACTATAGAGCAAGAGGTCCCTTCTGATGACCCCCTATCTCATGAGAAGAAGAATGATGCAAGTGTGGAGACTATTACAGGGAAAGCTCAGGTTGAAAAACCCATTCACACCTGTAATGAACAACCTCTGACCACTAAAGCCAGAAGAAACAAAGTCAAGGCAACCAGAAAAACTGCCAAGAAAGTAGCTGAGTCCAAGCTGAAGATAGATCCAAAGCAAAAGGGTGTTTTTATCTCAGCTGGATTCTAAGTGGTCGGAAGTTCTGATCCAGGAATGGAGTGTAGAACCAACACCTCTACCCAGTCGAAGGATCAGAAGATAAATGGGAAGACTGTTGAGAAAAACAAGAAACAACAGTCTTCACAACCCAAGAAGGTTAACATTGAGTGCATAATATGTGGTCTGCATAACCACATGGCTAAAGATTGTTACTACAATCCTGCAAGCACACATCATGCAAATAATGTTAATAAAAAGGAAATCAAGGAGGGTTTCACATTTGGACCTTATCATACGGTTCAAGTGTTAAGAAAAGAAAAACCTGTTTCCGAAGTCAAATTGCTTTCGGAAGAAACTCATTTTTCCGAAAGGAAAATAGCTTCGGAAGACAAGTTAAAGAAAACTCAAAAGAACAAAAGAATTCCTTTGAAACCTTCTGAACAGAAGACTACTTCGGAAGAGAAGATTGTAAAAGCTTCTTCCGAGAAGAAAAAGGCCTTGGAAGAATGCTCTGCTGCTCAAGCTTCATCAAGCTCATCCACACTGGTCAATCAAAGGATGAAATGGAAGATCAGAGAAGATGCTACAGCTCAAACCTCCTCTTCCTAAAACACTATTGAACCCCCATGCTTATATTTTGGTTCAATAACGTTATCCTTATTGGAAGAACCCAAGACCAACAAGGCTTGGGTTTCCAATAACAACTAACTTTTCACCTTATGTGAAGGGACTTTCACATGACAAAAATGGAAATATATGGATTATAGACAGTGTATGCTCCAGGCACATGACAGGGAACAAATCTCTTCTTCAACAATTTCAACATTTTGATGGAGGACCTGTTCAGTTTGGAGGTGAAACTGGAGGATAAATTTCTGGCAGAGGTAGTGTATCCAATGGTAAGTTAAAAATTGATAGTAAATTTTATCAGAAAGCTTGAACATAATCTGCTAAGTGTTTCTCAATTTTGTGATCAAAAGCACCACATGCTTTTCACAGAACATGAGTGCATTATCCTCAAACCTGGGATGACAATTCCTCAGGAATTGGTGCTTCTTAGATCTCCCAGGAAAGGGGATATGTTCAAGCTGGATATGAATCATGCTTCCCCATTGGGTGAAGTATCATGCTTTCTTTCCAAAGCAAACGGTGATGAGTCAACCCTTTGGCATAAAAGAATGTGTCATATTAACTTTGAAACCATGAATAAACTGGTTAAGAATAACTTAGTACATGGTGTGCCTAAAAAGGAGTTTTTATGTAAAGACAACTGTGTTGCTTGTCTGAAAGGGAAGGAACATAGGGCATCCCATAAATCCAAAGAAGTTAACTCTATCACCACCCCATTACACTTACTGCACATGGATCTATTTGGTTCCACAAGTCTAATGAGCATTGGAAGAAAATCATATTGCCTTATGATTGTTGATGACTTTATTAGATATACATAGGCATTCTTTTCAAGAACCAAAGATGAAACTGCTGAAACTTTAAAGTCTTTTATTCTTAAAATAGAAAATCAAATAAATCATAAGGTTAAAATTATTAGACCAGATCACATCTTTAATTTAGAATTATTTCAAAACTATTCTAAACCTTCTTGTGAGAATGTTTCAGCTGGAATAGGAACTCAAAATGAATCAGATGATGATCAACTGTTTGAGCTACCCAGACCTCTTCCAAGTTCTCTAAGAATTGATGAAAGACAAGCTCCTATCAAACCACCAAGTGGAGCTTCAACCAGTTATCAACAAAGTGAGCCTCAAAACTCATTTAGTGACAACTCCAACTTTGTACAACACCAGGTTGATGGAGGAAGCAATCAGAAAGAACATGCAACTGTTAATGCTGCTCCACAACAAAAAGCTGCAGATGCTGTTTCTCCTACATTCAATCAATCATTACTGGATGAATGTGAAACCCCAGCTAGTCCAAGTGTTCAGAATCTTGAGCAGAACTTCTCAAATCTAGATCTATCAATGCAATTGGATGTGATCCCTAGGCTCAGAATTCACAGCACTCACCCAGCTGAGAGCATCATTGGAGATGTCTCCGAAGGTGTAAGAATAAGAAGACAAAAAATGTTTGTTTGTTCTCATGCTTTCTTTCACGGATGGAACCAAGGAAGGTAGAAGAAGCATTGAATGATAGTAGCTGGGTTGAATCAATGCAGGAGGAGTTGCTTCAATTAAAAAGACAAAAGATCTGGAACCTATGTCTACTACCATCTTGTCAAGTACCCATAGGCACAAAGTGGGTTTTTAGAAACAAAAAGGATGATAGAGGCTTGATTATCAAGAATAAGGCAAGACTTGTAGTTCAAGGGTACACTCAAGAGTAAGGAATTGATTACACCGATGTTTTCGCACCTGTTGTAAGACTTGAGGCTGTTAGGATCTTCCTTGCTTATGATGCATCCAAAAACTTCACAGTTTACCAACTTGATGTCAAGTGTGCTTTTCTATATGGAGATATAGACAGAGAAGTCTACGTGTGCCAACCTCCAGGATTTAAAGATCCTCAGTATCCCAACTATGTGTGCAAATTGGATAAAGCTCTTTATGTGTTACACCAAGCACCTAGATTGTGGTATGAGACTTTGTCTCAGTTTCTCCTGTAGAATGGTTACACTCGAGATACCATGGACAAAACTCTGTTCATAAGGAACTCTGGAAATAACATTTTGCTAGTACAAGTCTATGTTTATGACATCATATTTGGTTCCTCAAATGACCAAATATGTAAGGACTTTGAAAGCATTATGAAGAAAAAATTTGAGATGAGTTCCATGGGAAAAATGGACTTTTTCCTTGGAATCCAGGTAAGGAAAATGAAAGATGGATTCTTCATCAATCAATCTAAATATGTCAATGACATTTTAGAAAGATTCTAAATGAAAGATTGTAATCCAGCAAAGACACATATACCCAGACATCACAATCTTTGTCCTGACTCTAAGAGGGAGGATACTGATCAACATCAGTATAGGGCAATCATTGGATCTCTGATGTATCTCATAGTTAGTATACCTGATATTATGTTTGCCACCTGCATTTATGCAAGATATCAGGCTGCCCCAAAGGTGTCTCACCTAGTTGCTGCCAAGAGAATCCTTAGATACCTCAAAGGAGCTCCTAAGCTGGGTCTCTGGTATCCCAGGAATCAAGATTTTAATCTCTATGGCTACACTGATAGTGACTATGGAGGCTGCAACATCAACAAGAAATCAACATCAGGTGGATGTCAATTTCTTAGTGGAAGAATAATCTCCTGGCACTGCAAGAAGCAATCATATGTTTCAACATCAACTGCCAAAGTCGAATACATAGCTGCTGCTAGTTGCTGTGCTCAGTTGCTATGGATTCAAAATCAGATGTTGGATTACGGCTTCAATTTCATGGAGACTCCTATTCACATTGACAACAAGAGTGCTATCTCAATTACAGAAAATCCGGTCAAGCACTCAAAGACAAAGCACATTGACATCAAGTATCATTTTATTAGAGATATTCATGAGAAAAATCTGATCAGACTAGTCAAAGTTGACTCAAATGAACAATATGCTGATTTGTTTACCAAAGCTTTTGATGAACAAAGATTTAAATATCTGATTACAGCAATTGGGATGATAAATCTTGACTAACTTATCTCATATGAAAACCTTTTTTCAACGTCTTTGTCTATGTCAAACAAATCTAAGCCTTAGTACAAAAGGTTTTTCTTCCTAATCTGCATGACAAGTATATGCTCTTCCGAATAGAAATTTTTTCTCGGAAGATATCTTTGTTTATCTTCTGAAGGTAATTTTTCTTAACTTATGTTATCTTCGGAAAAGTTTTAAGCTTCAGAAGTACATTATCAAATCTACTTCTGAAACGATAAACTCTTCATTCGGAAACCATTGTTACTCTCGGATGTAAACATACTTCGGAAGTAAGTTTGGCTTTGGAAGATATTACACTTAGAAGATGTTTACTCTCGGAAGAAAACTCTACTGTGTACTATAAATCTATGGGCCCCACTCTGTAAAAAGGTAAAGATTTTATTAATCATGTCGGAATATATAAATACCTTATCCTTACTGCTCCTTTCATGTCATACAACCAAACTGTCATTTCATCCCTTCCACTTCCCATTTTGCCATATTTAAATTACTTTCGACCTCTCTTTTAATCTTTTTACCCTTTTGCAAGCCCTAAGCATTCTTCATTTTCACTCTCTCAAATTTACTCTGTTTCTCCTCAAGAATGGCTTTCAACCCTCGGCACAACCAAGTCGTACTCCTTGACTCTTCAAAGGATGCCGACTTCTCCAAAATCATCCAATTTCTCCTTCAGTCCATATACTACACTGCCCTAACTGTTAACCCCACTGTTTACTCTAACCATATGGCTGAATTTTGGGCCAATGGTCAAAGTGTCACTCTAAATGGAGTAAAGGTTATCCAGTCAACAATCTCCAGCCAAAGTTTGGTCATCTCTTAACAAACCATCAGATAACACTTAGAGCTTCATGACGAGGGATCTCCTATCACATTCCCAAAGTCATATTTAGAGGAAACCTATGCCCAGATGGGGTATGGTGGCGATGTAAGCAGGTCAACAGTCTATAAGTTCAATTTTTCTTACAACTGGAAGTTCCTACTTCACATTGTTCTTAATTGCCTATCTAACAAATCCGGAGGATAGGATCAAATTCCCTATGATCTCGCATGCCTGGTTCATGGATTGGTGAAAGGAATCAGGTTCAACTACTCCAGATTTGTGCTGAATAACGTCAGAGGAAACCTTCAAAGGGAAACCTTTTACATGTATCATAGGTTCATTCAGCATATTATTAACTGTGAGCTAGATCAAGAGAAGCTTGTCTATGCAGCTACTCTCTCTTTCCCTCCCATGAGGCTGGCCATTTTCAAAGTTTTGAAGAGAGTGTCAACCAACTTCACCGGAAGACATACTGCTCTTCTTCCAGGTATGATCAAGCCAATGGCTCCTGGTGACATCCCTGTCAGCCCCACAGGTGATGAACCGGCACCAACCTTGACCTCTTCCCTACCAATTCTGGTTCCTCGTCCCATAACACATCTATATTACAGACGTTCCAAGCAAACCCTTGTTCAATCTTCTCTGATTGAACAAGCCCCTACTGTTCTATACAAAAAGACTAGAGTGGAAACATTGGCTCCCACTCAGTCTGAGGTCCAACAATCCCTCCCCTTGACCTTAATATGGGCATTGAGTCTCCTCCGTCTCAATCCCATAAGCCCTAAACCCAAGCTGAAAGCCCTCAGGGTGAGTCACTATACTCCCCTGAGCAACCAATAAGGGACAACCAAATCATAGGCTCTATGCCTCTAGACATTAATCAAGGTCCCGGGTCCTTAGGTACACCCCTCATATCCTACACTGACCTACTTATCGGTACTGATGAGGATTTCATGTCTCTCCAAGATCGTGATGTTGACTTATCTCTCCTATCCAAAGATCAACTGAACCTAGAGAAAACTCTGACTTCTAGCCCCTATCAGCAAAACCAAATTGAGGTGAGTCCCACTGATATGGAGGGGACTCATGTAGATTTAGCTACTAATACTGAGAGTGTCTCAACGGCTTCTCAGGATAGTAGTAACATTTTTTAGACTAAATCTACGACAACTTTGCCCATTGATATCTCTGAACGGGATATTAGCGAACAGATGAATCCAGGGTGCCAAGAAACCATATCTAGTGGTGCAGATGAACATACAAGGTATGTTATCTCATCTCCCCGTGATTCTTCTCATGAATATGAGGGAAGAATGCAACTCCCAATTGACTACCTGTTTTCTAAAGTCTCAGACCTTGAGTTCAAGGTTAGGACTTTAGAGACTAGGTCTGTCACTCAGCAACTTGAGATACAATATCTCAAGGATCAACTAGCTGAGACACAGATTGAGAGATCTGTAAGGCATGTACCAATTCAAGTCTCTCTGACTTCTTCCTCTAGCTCATCAATCTCTCAAGATGATGTTACCAAAAAGGGGGAGAATGTTCAGAGAGAAACACATGAAGAGCAAAGCTTGGCTCTCAAAACTCTTTCTTCGAAATACCCAGCCTCACAAGCAACTATTTTCCCTGAGCCACCTCCAATCACTTTTCAAGTGCACTCAAAGATGCTCATGGATCTTCACAGATTCCTAACCTTATTCCTACTGAGCTCTACTCTTCAACAACAAACCCCCAGATGTTGTTATGGCTTATCTTGGAGCAGAAGAACTTCAAAGGTTGAATGCACCGCCTACCACTGATGAAGGAGTTGGTCAACCTAAGGTCCACATTGAACCTAAGATTGATTTCAAAGGGGATATGAGGACTGATGGCCCAACAACTGAATCAGCTGGGACAGGCAGTGAAATTGCTCTAGCTTCCGAAGCTGAAATGGAAGCAATGAAAGGACTATCCTCCCTGTCTGATGATCTAATTAACACAAAGGCAATCCTTGAATTAGCCTCTGAGATAAACAGTGAATACCCTGTTACAACTCCTCATGAACAACCATCTTCATCATCACAAGCTCAACTCACCTCTCATCAACCTAAATCATTCACAACAGTCTCCAAAGGCTCAAGCTTCCTTAGACACCAAAGGAAAATGAAAATGTCTACGGAAGAACTACTAGAAGAAGAAAGGTTGGAGAAGCTTAAAAGAAAATGTAGACTCCTCACTGGAAAGCTCCTAGGTGCAAGTAGCAAGGCAACTGTGGTGTCTTAGGAGGCCATCATCTAAAAAAAGAGAGTAGAGATTGTTGACAATCTTGTCAATCTTGAGGTAGCAAATGAAGATATGCTCCTCCTACCACTTAAGGAGCTGGTAGAATTAGAAAAGGCAACCCTATTACAAAAGGAACAAGATGAAGTAGCAAGGTTGGTCATAGAGGAAGAGGAAATGAGGAAGAAAGAAGAAGCCGAACAGTAGCTGAGAGAAGAAAGGATAGCTTTCTTAAACTCAAGGGGGTACTCCTTTGAGGAACTAGCTCCTCATGACAATGACATGATCTTGTTGCTTGTTAACAAAGAACAAGATCAAATGGATAAGGAGAGGAGAAAGGCTGTCAGGGAAAAGCTGAGGGCAAATAAGAAGAAGAAAGAAGAAGAACAACTTGTCAAGGCCCAAGAAGATAGGAGACAGAGCATGGATGAAAGCGTATCTCAGATCTCATGGCTTCTCTTGCAGACAAGTTGGTCATATGTCTGATAGGACCCTGCAGCGACATGTCAGTGACTTCAAGGCTGTCATTCGCTCAGGAAGTAGGAATGAGGTTTAACAAAGCACTCAGAAGACAACACCCAAACCTTTACCACAACCTCAACCTAAAACTAAACCTAAGCCAACACCCTTTCCATTCCTAGTTAAAACAGAACCAATCACTGAACCATACACCCCTGAACCTACATCATTAGCCATACCATCATCCTCACCCATTGCTTCATAACAACCACCACAATTACCCATTCTAAAACCCAAAAAACTGCCCAAAACTCAACCCTTCTCCACCCAACAATCAACCATTCACCTATCTCCCAAACCATCCTCTGAGCTAGGTAAACCTCTGACCTTAGAGGAATTCAAGGAAATCAAGCAAAAGCTCATCAATTGTACCATTCTGTGCAATATCTCTTGTAAAGAGTAGTTCATAAAACTAACTTTTATTGATGGATCCTCAAGTTCCCTCACAAGAGAGGAATTTCTTGATTTGCCTAGGGGAACTCTGGACCAGGCACTTTATCTCTTGGCACTCAATACTGATTCACTAAATGAGGAAGAGAAGAAGCTGAGAAGAATACTGGTGACTCTATTGAACATCAGGAAGGGGAACAAACTGCATAGCCAACCCCTTATCCCCAGGAAAGGAATTTTTCAATAGAGGTTCGATACTTCTCCTCCCAACTTTGTTGTGGAAAGAACGAATGGCCAAGTCAACAGACTCAATGCTACATCTCTGCTGCACTCAAGCAGATTTGACATTGCTGAGTTAGTAGAGAAGTCATTCTTCAACCCCTCCAACTCTCAGATAGCTGCTCACATTAGAAATCATCTAAGCTGCCTTCACCTTGCTAAGTTGACTACAAGAGCAAGGATTGAAGAAGAGTTAAAGCTAAGAAAGCAGGTGGAAAAGGAAGGGTCAAAAAAGGAGAGACTTTCCAAAGATTAAAGGCCCTGCCTTGGAACCTATAGTTAGATGGGAGTATGACTACAACTCCCATCAACTAACTCTATTCAGAGGGCCACAACAAAGGGTACACATGGTTCAACATAACAGACTAGACATGTTATCAACAAAGGATCTGTACCAACTTCTCAGTACCACTTCTGGAGAGAACAAAGAGACAGACAAATATCTACTCCTTGGTGCTGAAAGTTTTGAGGAATAGAAAACAGTGAGGTTTTGGTAGCATCTGCCTAGGGGGAGTTTGTTGGGATAGATGAGGCTTGTGCAACCAAAACCATACTTAGAACAATTTTGGTGCAACTGATAAAGACTTCTGAAGACAAAGTCTACACTTCCGAAGACAAAGTCTACACTTCCGAAGACAAAGTCTGCACTTCCGAAGACAAAGTCTGCACTTCCGAAGATCAAAATCAAGAGAGCTTCCAAAGAGAAATCACAACTTTCGAAGACAAAGTTATCTCTCTTCAGAAGATCAACACTAAGATCTACACTTAGAAGATTTCAAGACAAAAGCTTCCAAAGCATGAAGTGTCAAAGACTAACATAAGTCTCGGAAGAAGTAGATTCTTCCAAAGTATAAGTAGCTTCGAAAGAACTTGTTCTTCCGAAGCCAGTTTACCTTCGGAAGAACCTACTATGAACCAGTGGATATTAGTATGGTCTCTCTGACAAGCCGCTTCAATCTCTGAGATACCGCATAGTGTTTTCCCATGCTTAGGTAGTTGACCAACTTTAGTCCACTGTTCATTCCTTATCAGTTAGTACAGTTATCAACTTTAGTTGGTAACCAAAAAAGGTAAGTCATGGACATGTCATGACTACCTTGTCTAGGATAGTATTTTATTTTAGAAACCTTACAACTAACAATGTAGTATTTGTTTAGTTAGTAAGTATCCAGCTGGTAATCTTTTGTATAACCGGCTGTATATAGTAGTATATATAGTTCTCATTGTAAGCTCATAAGAACGATGCTTGTAAGAGTCTTATAACCTAGAGTTGAGAAGTAATATATACAAGTATCTTGAAAATTATTTCTTATGTCTTTATTTTATTTAGTATATTATTATCAACTCTTAGAGGATTATGCATCATCCTTAAGTGTGTTTTAAGTGAGTTCAAGAGAGAATACTTGTGTTTAGTGACTAATATCAATCCTGTATTTTGTAATTGCGATTAGTTGAATTATTCTGTCGGTATTAGTTACTTTGAACAGCTGTTTTGTTACCTAGGAATATCTAGGTGGATTGCTGCAAATGCAGCAAAATATTTTAAAAAAAATAAGGGTTTTTTGCGGCGACATTTCGTCGCAAAAGAGATTTAAAAATTAATATTATATAAATATTTTATAATACTTTTTGCGGCGACCAAATTGTTGCAAAAAACCTTTTCTGAAAAGTTTTTCCTTTTTTTAAATAACTGTGGACCCCACCTTCTTTTCGTCGCAATTGTTGTCGCAAAAAAAATTTGCGACCAGTTATTTACGGCGATGTTTTAACGACGATTTTTTTCATCGCAAAAAACTTATTGCAACGAAAATAGGGTCTTTGGCGACGATATATATCGCCGTAAAAAATGTAATTTCTTGTAGTGACGTGCCCCTTCCATAATTAAAACATTGGAATAATGACCATTTAATAACCAAAATTTGAAAACTTATAATGAAAGCTTGGATGGCCTACGGGGGGCATGCCAACCCCCCCCCCCCAACCACCGAGTATAAATGGCAAGATGGGTGGGGCGGACGAGGTTCAGGTTAAAACATGCCACTTAAATAAGGACCACAAAGGTCTTTGCCGGTCTGTATGGACCTAAAACCAAATCTTTATAATTTTTAAGATAATTAAAGATTAGTTATAATTACAAGAACAATAATACAGGTCGTATGCATTTAAAACTGGACTGTATGTTGTCAAGTTTGATCATTTGACCCATTTCCCTTTTAGTTATTTTCTTCTAATCTGACACGCTAAAGTACAACCCAAACCGACTTTTTCATAAGTAAATGGGTAAAAATTGGCATCGCGACAAGGATATAAAGAGTAACCGGTATAATATAACTACATGTTGTACCCCCATCAAGCTCTCAACTTAGATAGAAAACCTTTCTGCAAAGAAACATGTACCATATTCAACCTGCAAAAATGCTCATATAAGATGAAGGTAACAGAAAAAAGAGTTGGATTTTTCAAAATTCATATATTGGGACAAATAATTGCATGAACACCTCTCAGAAATTTCTTTAGGAATGAAGAATCCTTTGGATTTCCGATGATTGACTTCAAACATAACCAGTATTGAATATTATGCAAGGTGTTTGATTAGTTAACAACTTAACACTAATGACATTTGAGAAAGTAAATCCACTAACCTCAACATAAGTACGTACCCAATGATTCCATTATAGCACGCTTGTCCTTCACCAGTGTTTTAACTCTAATCCGTTTGATTATTAACAATAATATAATAGTCTACAAATGTCAAAACAGTATGGAACTTAATTTCATCTCCAAGCACTAGGTAGTGTTGTTCAAAAAGCTCGACGCTCGAAACTCGCTCGAACTCGTTCGAAAAATGCTTGGAATTTTGCTCGTTCGATTTCGGCTCGGTTTTAAAACGAACCGAGCACGAGCAAAGGTAAGCTCGCTCGGCGCTCGTTCGGTTTCACTCGAATTATTTTTATTTTTGTTTTCATATATTATATATGTTAAATTTACTTAATTGTATTTATATTTTAGTTATTCAATAAAAAACAAAAACCCTAATAATAAATAGTTTAGGTTAATTGGTCAATTAAGCTAAGTTGAGGGGGTGTTGAGTAATTATCTAAAATATATATACACATTTTATGAAACCATAACCCTAAGCCCCCACTTTCGTCGACCACCACCGTGCAACCCTTTCCTCCATTCGCGAACTGCCCCAGCAGTGAGCCTGCTGCCGTCGTGCCTCTCGTTTCCGAATTTGACAGCCCCTCCCCCACCATGGAAACCAGCTGCAATCAGCATCCCCGTAAGCCCGTTCGAAGGTTAGACTCGTAATCGTTTGTTGTCATTTAATTCTGTTGTTTCAGTCACGTTCAGGTTCTGTTGGCGAAACATGTATGTATGCTACTGTAATGTGTATGTATGTACGAATTCGATGTGTGTGCATGACAGTGTCTGCGTGGGTGTGTACTTTGTGTGTGCGTGAGTGTGTATTCGAACCGAGCGAAAACGAGTAAAACTGAGCAAAACCAAGCGCTCGGTTGTAAACCGAACTGAGTTCGAACAAGATGCTTGTGCTCAAATTTGTAAATTCGAACCGAATCGAGCGGCTTGGTTTGAAAACGAACCGAGTTCGAGCGAGCCTGTATTCGGTTCGGTTCGGTTCGTGAATAGCCCTAGCACTAGGGCAACAAGAAACTAATTACAAACCTGACCAATCTCGTTATCACCATCAGTTACTAGAACGACATCCTTGACTTCATCTTCTTCTATGCATCATAGTTATACAAATAGTTATGTTAACAGATGAAAGAAAATTAAAAATAAATTTATTTAGTTTCTACGATAGATTACCAGAAGATGTATCTACTTCTTCCGAAATGAATGTATCTTCTGCATAAAAATCAGGTGCCCCATACCATTTCTAGTGTTCCCTCAAGTTAGACATAGTCACACAAAGCTCATAATAATACAATAGTTTTCTCCATCCCTAGATGCAGAAGGCTTATGCAAATTACACATTTACACTAACAAAAGAACGCAAAAACGACACATCATAAGGATAAAAGAATAGATGAGAAGCATACGGATTTGAAGGCGGAGAGAGAAGCTGATAAGATGTCCGGTCGACGAAGAGATCTGAGCAACCTCCGAATGGAGGGCGGAGAGGCGGTGTTGGAAGGCGGAGATAGGCGGAGAAGTGGTGACTGAGGGCGGTGATACGGTGATGGAGCCATGGGTCATCATCACCGTAGGGGGAATGAGAAATTAGGGCATGAAAATTGATTTAAGGATGTGCAGGGGGAATCGAAATGGGTGCAAGTTTTTAAAACAAAGATGACACGTAAAAAAGGGTGTCATTTTTTCTATAAATTTTTTAAAACATAATATAATTTTATGACACGCAAAAATGCGTGATATTTTTCTTCACGTGTTATCTTTTGCGCGTTATCTATTGACAAATTTGTAGTAGTGGAACTAAAGCAATATACTATTAGGTTTAAAGACTATTGGGCTTAGCCTCAAGTTTATGATAAAAAGAAAAAGAGCTCATGTCCATATTTGTTTTCTTATTATTAAATCATCAACCCTAGTTTTTGATGCGGGCCCAAGTGTTGAATACCGAGCCATAATGTTTTTGGAGGCCCAAGACCGCGCTGCACGAAAATGGGCATAACCTGGGCTACGAGCCTCTGTTTCTGACGTGCTACCAGTCAAAACGACCGTAGGCCGGTTATCCCGTTATTTTTTCAAAATAAGGACTCTAAATGGGTTTTTGGGCCACTTTTATGTTTTTTTCTAGTTTTTCGGTTTTGTTTTGGGCTTTTGTTTGGCCCATGGTTGTTTGTTTTAGGCCCGTTCGAATTTCGACTTGTTATTTAAGTTGTCTTGATGTAATTTGTATGGTCACTTGATCATTTCTACAATTAAAAAGTTTTTCTTTTCAAATTTGTGACTTTTGGGGTCCAATTTGAGGTTTAGGTAAAGATCATCACGGGTATTCGCAGAATCAACGTGTTTGAGCTTCGATTTCATTCCGTGCGCTACATTAGTTTTCTATCTATATATATCATTGTATGTAATTGTAATCTTTGTGCACCTAATAAAAAAGAAACCCTAGTTGTAGCAAGTGGACGTAGGTCATGATGACCAACCATCATTATTTCCTGATTCCGTATAATTTGTTTTTGCATGTGTGTTCCTTGTATTCTGAAGGGGAGTAGCCTTGGATCTCGCTAAAAATAAAGTTACAACACTAACAGAGCCCCGTGGCTAATACAACAAACTTAAGTCAGCCTACGCCTACCCAAGCCGCGGCTGGGTCTTATTGGCCGGACCTGTGGTACGGCCGCGGATGATCAAGGCGCGCTCCTCATTTGGTAAGGCCACACTTAGAGCACACAACACAAAACTAATATCGACCAAAGGAATGGCCGCGACTGGCTATGGGGAGCTCCCAGCAGGCCGCGGCTGGCATATAGTCAGGCCGCGGCAAGACACTTTTCTAGCCTAGATCGCACCAACACTTTTCCTACAACACTTAGAAACTATCCAAGCAATAAGCAAGCAGGAGAACATCAAAGGAATTATGTTATTGGTTGCCAAAGAATAAGAAAAGGGGCATGTAACAACAAAGCATAACAAGCCAAAGTCTGACTCAGGCAGAGGGTCAGAGTAGCCCACAAAACATCCAAAGTCAACTACAAAGACAAGTAACATTAATTCCTAGTCAGAAATCCTTTGCACCAAGAAGGTATAGAACTTTCTGACTAAGGGATCTTAGGTTCAGATCATTGACCATAGACTACTGAAAATAGAATCAAGTTGAGTTTTGTCTCCATTCACAGATACTATAAATACTTCCCTCATTCAGCAGGTAAAGATCATCTTGTTCTCAACACTATCACCTTAATCTAGTTTATTAAATTCTCCTAGCACACATACTTATTCTCATGCCGGAGTGTGGTCACGAGGAGAAATCCCTTCTGCCCGTAGCGAGACTCAAGGTGTTGTCTTTGTTTTGCAGACATCCTCTCCAGCCCAAGCCTAGGTTCAGCCGCGGCTGAGCAATCGGTGTTTTCCCCAGTCGAAGTTTCAAGTCCTGAATCACAGCCTTAACCCCTGGCACTAACTCTACTGTCACACCCTCAGTTTCCGCAAACAGGGTTTTACCGTTAGGCGTGTGACAAACCACGATCTCAGACACAGTCATATCAAACGACACTATATGAGTTTAAAAATAAACATTTGACTTTAACCGGAGGGACATAAACGAAATAAACATTAGTGCGGAAGCGTATACACGAAATGTAAATCCTTTACATGAAACTTACAAGTGCCAAATCTAAAAAAAATGTTCAATGCAAGAAAATAAGATCGATGAATGCATGTCCTGAGTGCGTTCCTGAAGCGTGCATCATGAGCTTATGCGTTTCTATGACCTGAGAAAACATGCTAAAGTGTGTCAACATAAAGTTGGTGAGTTCACAGGTTTAATCACAGATAAAATGTTAGTAACTGTTCAAATGGTAAAGTAATTAAAGCATATCGATAGGTAGCTAGCCTATAGTCAAGTTACTTAGCGTTTCAAACCGAAGCTGACTGTTTGCATGTCCTATATGTTTGTTGTCTCCCCGTCACGTCTC
>BJCO01814251.1:0-10528 GCA_018326465.1 Flaveria floridana
GAGTCCAAGTGTCTTGTAATCCTTTGAGTTGAGAAGCAATATATAAAAGTACCTTGAAAATTACTTGCTGTGTTAATTTTCTTACTGCTTGTTACTTGTTATATTGTGATCAACTCTTTTAAAGACTGCTTGCCGAGTGTTGATTCATAAGTGAGTTGAGAGAAGAACCACCCGAAATCAATCCTGCAAAGTTTTTGATATTCAGAAATGTTTTTTAAGGTAGACTGATTTTGTTGGCACATAGCAGCAATAATGTGATGTTGCTCCAAAGGAGTATTAACAGGTTTGCAACCTGTCATTCCAATTCAGCAAGTAACTCAACACAATATTTGCATTGAGAAAGGCAACAACCATGTTTTGTGGGTATAACTTCAATTCCCAAAAAGTATCTCAAAATACCAAAGTCTTTAAATAAGAATTCAGATTGCAGACTCTGTTTTAGTTCCTTAATTTCAGACTCACTATTTCCCGTAATTATAATATCATCAACGTAAACAAGCAAAACAATGAAATCAGAGTTTGAAGATTTTACGAACATTGAATAATGTGTTTTACTTGGTATAAACCCACTAGTTAACAGAACTCATACAAGTTTTTCATTCCACATCCGAGGGGCCTGTTTTAGCCCATACAGGGATTTATTTAATTTGCACATAGGAATCACTTGGATGGAGATACAACGAGTTACAGGGGTCAAGTTTTCCATTCAAGGTATTACAAGAATTATTAGTTTCATCAGCCATTTCCCAAATAATTTTCTTAATCAATAATAGTATGCAAAACACTCAAGCAAGCACATATAGAACAACCAAGATCAGAGCCAGGTTTTCACACTAATCAAGTTGGCAGATCAAGGATTAATCAAGGCTGTTGGATGCAAGCACACAATAGACTATCACACAGTGATGCACAGATATTTAATGCAGGCAAATAGACAGGGAATGGCTCGCCCTGTTTCAGTTAACAATTCTGGTACTCCTAACTCGAACAAAAATGCCTAAACACAACAGATGATGTGCAGGATAAGAGATAAACTAGAAAATACAATAAAGAGAACAGGAACAAGAAATTCTCACATTGGGTACCCTATAATAGGGATTTTTCACAGTGAAGATTTGCTAAGAGTGTAACCTTCACTTAGGGTTACAACTTTTAGCCAGAAAATAAAACAACCATTTGGTTCGTGAACTCGGTCAACAGTGAATCTCGCACAGCCATGCACCAGACTAGACTTTTAACCTTTAACTCTTAGCAACAGCCCTTCAACATTGATGAACAGAGAATGATAGTTTAGGGTTTTTAATCTAAAAACCCTAGCCAACAATCAGCAACTTCCAACAGAGAGCAAGAGAATCCTAGAGAACAACCGCAACACTTGATAACGATTCTATATATGAAGCAAGACACAGTTCTTGTAGAGCCGAGAGAATCAGACGAATTAGGGTTTGAGGAGAAACCCTAAATCGACAATGATGAACAGCGAAAGAGAGAAATACCAGGAATCACCTTTAACAATCGACCAGAGCCTTAAGCTCTGATACCATGTCACAAATCAAACCGAATATGAAACACTTTTAACAGGCAAGAACCCTAAAAATAGGGATTTACAATAGAATCTGCAAATTACTAATAGATCATCAGTATAATGATCTTAACAAGAAGAACAGTAAGAATCAAGAAAATATCATCAACACGATGAAACAATTGCAGGAGTAGTGAATCAGCCGAGAGTGAGAGAGAGAGAGCGAATGAGAGATGAAGCCTTTTTTGTTTTGATGCACACAGAACATCACTTTACTTTTATAAGAAGCACTCCAAAACCCTAAGAAAACTAGCATCTTAAGCCCAACAACAAACAAACCCACACAGGTACAGCCCAACCTACAAAAACAAAGAAAGCCCAACAGCAATAGAAAAGGACAAATAAAAATAAGAAATATAGAGATATTGAATTATATTTTTAACAAATAATTATCATGATCTATGTCTCTTCTTGTAGTGTCTTGCATCTTACCTTGAGCGCCTCACAGTCTCACATAATGATTTGATCATACATGTCTGTTGCTTAGGCAGCTACTCGTCACTCTCTTTTTATTTTCTTAACCATGCAACACAATTTTCTTTCTCCTTTTGGATTCTAGATAACTTTTTTTCTTTCATCTTATGGACTTCTTTCTATTCTTATTTTTCCTCTCTCTAAAATTCTAGCTAGCTATCATAACTCGTCCTTTTTCTCCCCGATCTTTAGGTTACTTACTTTTTTCTAGCCATCATACTTTGTGAGCCACTCAATTCATCGATTACTTCTTATAAGCAAATAGGTCTTCTCCTTGATCCACTTAGTAGATCTCTTCTACACAGATTTGTTTTACTGTTTATCTGATTGTTTCACATGATCGACGACACACAATTCCTTGATGGCCTTGATTATGTTCCTTGTTGCTCTTGGTGTTTTGATTGGTTGCTATCTTCCTTCCTCGATCTCTTCATCTTCATATATAAGACGTTTCCACTGCAGTCACCTCACGCAACTTATTTATGATTACAAATACCAATTGTTGAACTTAATTGGATCAAGCATATAATCAAACCACCAAACAAAATGCAAGCCCCTCTATTAACACTCCACCTAAGCTAATTCCAACTCATACTAATACTAACATACTAGTGAACAAACTTTAATAATTATCTCTAAAACATAACTTCCAATACAATCTTTTTTTTTCATGCATTTTTGGTTCATTAATTAATCCAGCTAATCTTCATCTATTCCTTTGGTGTCTTGATCACAAACTTCAAATTTATTTTAAACTACTTCTTTCCTGGTTGTGTTTGTTTCAGGTCCAATATTATTCTTCAACTCTTTCATTCATTTATACTTTAAAACTTACATTATATAGAAAATAAACAGGCACTCCTAAAACAAGTGACACTATTCCACTATCCCTGACACATGTCCACTACTTGCTAACTAATAATACTAATTTAAAATAAAAAAACTTGTTGCATACTCTAAACAAAATATGACTAAAATACTAGAACCGTGACTCGTAACTTGACCTGACTTGACGCGATCAAGAGTAACCGAACATTCACCCCATTAATTTTGATTTGGTTCTTGGTTCTCGTCTCTCTTCTTTCTTTCTTGCTTATCTTGCTCTTTCTTTTTATACCCGGTACCAGTTTTCTTACTAATCTTGCTACTTTCTTGCTTAATTCAAATCTTTCTTGCTTACTTCGAATTATCTTCCTTGCCAACTTGCTTACTTTCTTGCTCGCTTTCTTTCTCTTGCGCTTGTTACTTATTACTTGTTCTTGCTCTAGCTCTATGATTCTTGATTCAAATCTCTCTTTCTTATTTGTTTCAAATCGGCTTGCTTGTTCCTTGCTTTCTCTTGCCATAATCGAAATCGGTCATCTTGCTAACCTTCTTGTTGTTTCTTTTCTTTCTCTACTTATAAGGGACTACTCTTCCTTAATTAATGATAACCGATAACACCTCAATCAAGAGACATGCAAGCTTGCCTTCTTTCTTTCCTTTTTCTTTCTTTCTTTCTTTTTTTTTTAATTTGCAGGCTCTAAGAATTTATGAATAACTAGCCCTAAGCCAGTTAGATTTGGTTCTAATAAACTAGAGAATCAAGGCGAAGACGCCCACCTTATGCGTTTTTCTTTCTTTCTTTTTTTCCCTTAATTTGCAGGCTCTAAGAATTTGTTAAATATGAATAATCCTTAATTTTCACGCCTATCAACTCCTTGCTTCTTGCGTTCTTCTGATTTCCGATCACCACCTCAATATTTTAGACTTTCTTTTTTTTCTTTTACGATCACCCCGTCAGAACCTTGCTTCCTCGATTTCTTTCCTGGACCTCCCTACCTACTTTTTTTTCTTCAAACAATTAAATGGTGGCTCTCTACCATTCCAATCACTTCCTTTTTGTTGCGACAAGAAGAAGAAACATAGAACAGAAGAAAGTTTCACTCCAATCATACCCATTCTCATTACACAGTAACGTATATAATGAACTTACTGAGTTAGTTAGTTGTTAACAAGACATATTATAATTAACTCCCCTCAACTATTGACTTATTACAATTATTACCCTTCTATTATTCCGAGTTGACTATATTTCTAGAAACATACATGCAAAAAAACTTTCCCCTTAACATTCTTGTCCTCAAGAATGAAAATCATGAAAACATAGATCAAACTCATCCAAATATTCCCATGAAGCATCAGCTATTGGTAGGACAACCTAATGAACCAACACTTGTGTCACCAAGGAATTACCACGGAAAGCCAAACGTCTATCCAAAATAGAACGCGGTTCCAACAGGAATCTAGGATTAGAGGGAAACGATAGAACCTGTAAATTAGATCCATGCACAGGTTTCAACAATAACACATGAAACACGGGGTGTAATTGAGACTTGCAAGCATATCTAACTTGTATGCTATAGAACCCACTATAGAGAGAACCAAAAACAGTTTAAAATAGCAGGGAGTAAGTTTAGAGAACTTGTGCATGTGTAAAGATGTTTGGATATGCAGTTGGAGTTTCAAATAGACCTAATCACCCGCTTGAAATTGACGGTCAGTGCAATGAGATGAAGTCATTTGGATCACGAAATTACGGGCATTAGCCAAAGACCGCTTAAGGGCTTGGTTTATTGTTTCTCTATCGTGATGAAAATGTTCCACCGCATCAATACGAGTATCACAAGGAATGTACGGGATGTGAATAGGAGTAGGGTAACCATATAAAGCCTAAAAATGAGACATATGGATAGAAGAATGATAGGTAGTATTGTACCACCATTTTGCTAGGGGTAACCAATGAACCCACTGAGTAGGAGCATCTATAGCCATGCATCTTAAGTACAACTCCAAACATCTATTTAAGACTTCAGTCTGGCCATCACTTTGAGGGTGATAGGTTGTAGAGAGGGCCAATTGGATTCCTAGCTGGCGCATAAATTCTTCTCAGAAGTGGTTGAGAAAGATTAGATCTTTATCTGAAAAAATCATCGAAGGATTACCATGTAAGTGGAAAATATTGTCAAGAAACACTTGTGCAATTTGAGCAGCGGTAAAGGGATGTGCCAAGGGAATAAAGTGGCCATACTTTATGACGCGATCAACAACAACCAAGATCATATCTTTTCTCTTGTTGGGTGGTAAACCACTAATGAAGTCCATAGAGATGTCTAAAAAATATGATTAGAGGTTGGGAGTGGCTGGAACAACCCTAGGTAAGCAACAGACATACTTAGCCTACTGGCAAATAGCACACTCCTGAATAAAAGAGCGTATTGTTTCGAGAAACCATACCGGTGACAGAAAGACTTCAAATGTTTAAGAGAAGCGAAAAACCCCGAATGGCCCCCATAGGAGAGGCATGCACCAACTACAGATCACACCGCAATTGCATATCATTACCCATTAAAAGACGTTGTTTACGCTTTAACAAGAAATGATGGGGAACCAGCTCCCCTTTCTGCAATTTAGCTAAGATAGTGGCCAAATGAGGATCAAGATGCCAAGAAGCTTGAATACGTTTGAGAAGAAGGGGGTCACAAGAACTTAAGCTCAAATAAAAAAGAGCTAACCCATGAACATGAGATAGCCCATCAACTACTTATTGTTGGCTCCTTTCTTATAAAGAATCTAGTAGTTGTAACCCATCAATTTTGCTAACCAAGTTTGTTACAAAGGTCTATCAATGGTTTATGTCAATAGATATTTGAGACTCCTTTGATCGGTGTGAATTCAAAGGGTTTAGCAATGAGTTAACAATGCCAATGTTTAACATCCCTTAAAATGGCTAATAGCTCTTTCTCATAGACTGATAGAGATTGCTATCGAATAGAAAGAGCCTTACTAATATAGGCAATCAGATGATGATCCTGCATCAAAATAGCACCTAACCCTTACGCAGAAGCATCGTTTTCTATCACAAATACCTTGTCAAAATTGGGTAATGCAAGGACCGGAGCCGATATAAGAGCTTGTTTGAGATTATCAAAAGCGACTTGGGCTGCATTGGACCAAATAAAAGCATCCTTCTTTAGAAGGCCAGTTAGAGGCTTAGCTATAGATCCATATGACTTGATAAAGCGCCTATAGTAACCAGCTTGGCCCAAGAAACCTCTAAGTTGCTTAACTGATGTTGAATAAGGCCAATCGTTAATTGCTCAAATCTTTGTAGGATCAGTAGATACCCCTGCTGCTGAGATTACATGACCCAAGTATTCAACTTTGCTACCACCAAAAGAACATTTAGATTGTTTGGCCACTAAGTGGTGCTCCCTTAGCAATTGCAACACTTCTTTAAGATCAATTAAGTGTTGATCCATAGATGGGCTGTATACTTGAATGTCATCAAAAAAGACAAGGGTGAACTTCCTCATTAAAGGTTTAAAAAATGAATTCATTAATGACTGTAAGGTAGCAGGAGCATTGGTTAAGCCGAAAGGCATAACCATAAATTCAAAGAGGCCCTGATGTGTTCTCAAAGTTGTTTTTATGGATATCAACTTCAAACATTCGAACTTGATGATACCCAACTCGAAGATCAAGCTTGAAAATAACAATAACTTGGCCTAACTCATCTAATAATTCCTCAATTAAAGGATGGGAAATTGATTTTTGACATTTAACTTCCGCTAGTCGACACAAAATCACTAAGTACCATCCTTCTTTTTCACCAAAACAACATGTGAAGCAAAAACACTTTGACTATCACGAATGACACTCAAATCCAATAGATCTTAGGTTAATTCTTCTAGTACATTCTTTTGCCCAGCTGGATATCTATATGCATTTTGATTGATAGTCGTAGATTCAGCTTTTAGTATGATCAAATGTTCACATGAATGTTTAGGAGGTAAAGTAGTAGGAGTACGGAACACATCTTCATAAGCATGCAATAAAGATTCTAGCGGAGAACAGATGGGTCCATCAGATACAACTGCTTCATGTTGGAAACAACCAAGACCCATAGAAGTCATACTAAAAAGTTGTGTTCAGCTAGACCATCAGTCAATAAATGGTCTACTTTCTCTGCGATGCACAGAGTAACTTTATTATCAATCACAATCACTCCTTTAATCGAAACACCTGAGATCCTATTTGAATTGCATAGTCAATTCCTTGAAAATCCAAATAATGCCATCCACGGTTTGCAACCACTGAACTCCCAATATCATATCATAGCTACTCAAGGGAATTAACACCACATCGGTGGTAAACCATTTACCTTGCATCAACCACTTAAATTTTCACATAATTGAGTACAAGATATCTTATTGACATTGGCTATAGTAATATTCATAGCATTAACCTTTTTCATTGTGCAATTCATTCTAGTAGCTAGATTAACATCTAAGAAGTTATGAGTAGAGCTTGAGTTAATGAGAATATGCAAAGGTTTGGTTCCAATGGATCCCGTAACTCTCATGGTTGAATGAGATACTACCCCCATAAGAGCATGTATTGAAATGCATGGATTTTGTACTTCACCACCCATCTCTGTCAATTGTTCTTGATAGCAACCTTCCGATTCTTCATCAACATCCAACACATCTATTGCAAATAGTTGTCTTCCTTTACACTTATGCCCGAGCACAAATTTCTCTATACACCCAAAGCATTCCCCTTTTAACCTTTTCTCCTCAATCTCTTTCAAAGATAATCTTCTTATTAGTTTGGACTTAATGGGAGGTGCAGGTAAGAGAGGAAGGTTAGCAACCGTTGTAGCTAGAATTGACTTTGACCAATTCTCCTGGTTCTTGTTAAAAGAGTATTGGTAGGGTGGTTTAAAGCTTCTATTATTGATGATTGTACGACGGCAAGAGCTTCATCTTGTACTCGAGCTAACATATAAGATTCTGGTAAGTTTTTAGGTTGCAGAAGCCTTATGGATAACCAATCTCAGGCCTTACCGCTCGTAAGAACAAACTTATGGCATACTCATCACAAATAGAAACTTTTATTAATGCTAAATCAAATGCCTGACATAGTTCCTTTCAAGTACCAGTTTGTCGCAAAGTAGCCAATGCTCACATCGCATCTTGCCTTAGAACTTGAGCAAATCGAGTGCATATGTAGTTCTTATACTCGGACCCAACGTACCAACGATAAATCCTCCTCTCGATTGCACAAATGATTAGTGCCATAATAGAGCTATGTCTTCCAAGTGAATTATGGCATAGCGTACCTTTGATTGCTCAGGCGTTTCGTCCACGGCAAAGAAGCGTTCTACACGACACAAACCACCCTTCCACGTTTTCGCCATTGAATTTTGAAAAATCAATCTTCGTAAGTCTGCTCTCACTACGATTGCTAAACGATTCTCCAAATTCTCGAGATGTATGACCAATATCAGCTCCTACATTACTTGAACCACTGTTGTTGCCCCCAATCGTCTGCAAATTCTTCAAAATTTTTGGCATCTGCAGCTTAATCAACTCCATATCACTGTAATTCTTGTTAGCAGCAACTCGAATTGCTTCCAACTCGGTCAGATTTCGTCTTATCGCCGGTTCTAACCTCAACAACGATGCATCATGCTCTTGCACTCGTTGTTCTAGCGTTTGATTACGAGTCGTCATCTCCGTTCAACACTCCGGCGAACCTTCGATTAATGGATTCCATTTCGATTGATAGGGTCCATAGGATCAGATTGCTCTGATACAAATGTTGACACAAGAAGAAGAAACATAGAAGAGAAGAAAGTTTCACTCAAATCATATTCATTCTCATTACTCAGTAACGTATGTAATGAACTAACTGAGTTAGTCGTTAACAGGACATATTATAATTAACTCCCCTCAACTATTGACTTATTACAATTATTACCCTTCTATTATTCCGAGTTGACTATATTACTAGAAACATACATGCAACACTTTTTTTAAATCGCTGCACGTACGCTGCTTTCTCATCATACCAGCAACCTTGAGGTTTCAATGCAGCATTTCATATATACCAATTATAATGTTTGTATTGTCCCGTTTACTAGGCGTAAACGGTATAAATTGATACAAAAAAGTCAAAAATGTTAAAAATAAACACTTCAAGTATTAGATCTGAGACTAATGTGAAACCCTCCTATGATCAATTATTAAAGAATTACTAGCATTAATGACAAAAGTTATGTATTGAACATATAAGATAATATGCATGTGATTACAAACAAGACGGTAATCTTATGAAACAAGAACATGTAAATGACCATATCATCTTTCCTTTGAAAAGACGAACGCCTATAATACTTGTACCCCTCCAAGCTCTAAGAACTCATTTTGATCCATGTAGATTGGCAATGAATGTGAAATTAATCGATTCTTCACGCTTGTCGTGAAATTATTGGCACCCGGAAGATGTTTTAGAGCTTGAACATCTGTCTCTTTGGGAAGATGAAAGTATGGCATCAATGGCACCTTTCACTTGTGAAAGCTCAGGTGGTTTTCCATCTTGCACTGGCCAAAATTCATCTGTTGCCAACACCTTCACTTGCAGCTGTAGGAACTTTACATAACTAATTGCTTTCTCTAACATGGTAACCAAATCAACCTGAAGTGAAAAGTTAATTGCATAAGTATATAAAATATTGTTCAGAAAATGATAATTCATATCACAAAGTTAACTGTCAAATATTACCTTGGAACCGTTTGGCACCAGATCTTGAAGAACTTTTAGCCGCTCACTGATTCGTTCTCGACGATTCTGTTTCAACATGAACATCTGATTATGTATTTCATATGAGTTTTGCTTAAACTTCAAGTGTAATTAGGTGTGTAATTGTGTGTATTAATTACCTTGGCTGCAATACTTTGTGGATCTTTGGGTTGAACAACTGACTTTTGCTTACTCTTCTTTGTTGCAGTGTTGGTTGTACATTGTTTCTTGAATGCTTGTTCAGTCTCTCCCTGCAAATTAAGGTTTATTTTAGTTTCAAGTTGCAGTTTCTTATGTGATCAACATGTGATCTTCAAAAGAATATGAATTGAACAAAAGGAATTAAAAATAATGTACCGGGTGAGTTCGCTTATGCAAATATGATTCTTGTGTTGCAAGGTAATTATCAGAAGATGAACCATTTGGCCATGCAAATGATTGTAATTCACCATGATGCTGATTTTCATTCATGCTACCACTTTGAACGCAACTCATATTCTCCAGCAATGGCAAGCTATCAAACGAACCCGACCCAAGATTCACCAGCTGATCAGGGCTCATATTACCTGAATAGTGTTGATCTTCACTGTCTTCAAAGCTAAGGAAACCTGAACCACTTCCACCATAGAGAAACTTACAACAATTGGATGAAATGCCTGCAAAATTCCCTTTATTTTTGGTTCTTTTACTCTCTTCGATTTCGTTGATTGGTTTTGAGTAAAATTTGTAGGATTGGTGGACTAAACCAGACATGTGTGAAGAGTGAGTATTTTAGTTTTGTAGGATTGATGAAGAGAGCGTGGGCATGTGGTTAAGGATATATATATATATATATATATATATATA
>BJCO01814253.1:1884-16006 GCA_018326465.1 Flaveria floridana
TACTACCTTAAAACCCATGTCTGTAAAATGATATACAGGCAGACATAATCTTTGGCAGGCGTTTTCACAGTTTGCTTTGGTTTTTTCCATCTTTTCTTCTGTGATTGGGAACCTTTAATTGAACTTAATGACAACATTGACAATACTGCTCATATCTTAAGGTTGTATGTGCAATTGTAGTTTCACAATAGAAGAGAAATAGATGATTATTACCTCAGTTGTTGTTGAAGTTCAAGATGTTACGATCATGGATGCGATACTACCTTAAAACCCATGTCTGTAAAATGATATACAGGCAGACATAATCTTTGGCCGGCGTTTTCACAGTTTGCTTTGGTTTTTTCCATCTTTTTTTCTGTGATTGGGAACCTTTAATTGAACTTAATGACAACATTGACAATACTGCTCATATCTTAAGGTTGTATGTGCAATTGTAGTTTCACAATAGAAGAGAAATAGATGATTATTACCTCACCCAATAGTTGAAGCCATTTGCTTAGAAGAACTCCCCTTGATTGTGTTTGGGAGTTTGTAATCGTATGTAATCATACATAAAACCTATAGGTGATGAGGCAGAAATATGTATGTTTTATGTAATCATACATAAAACCTATAGGTGATGAGGCAGAAACATGTAATCATACATGTTCTAGGAGTAAGTAGATATAGGGTTTTAATTATATATGTTTATAACTTTAAATTCAATGAAAAAAGCTATGTTCTTGGTTCTTAGTTCATTGTTGTTCAACTTGATCTTGATGAGTCTGGATGTGGGTGTGTGTTGAGATTGACAAATGTGTGTAAACAGTTGATAAAGGATGTAATCACCCTTGGTTTATGTTGCAGCAATATGTTCCCTTAGAGCTAAACTCCACATGGAAATGAGTATCATAGCAAAAAGCATTTTATATTTTAACACATACTCTTTTACTGCAAACTACCCAGATGTGATAAACTGTCTCCTTATTATCATTGGCATTTTTCACAATTAGCAAAAACAAGATCAACTGTTTCCACATAATCATATGAGGGAATGGTCTGCATGAACAATTGACTGCATTTCCCTCAACATGTATGCTTCAGTAAGCGCAAGAAACTTCTGTTCCACTTGCATTGTCAAAGTAACATTGATGTTTGGGATTGCTACTTTTTAACCAACTTTTCTGACTGATTACAGACCCAATTATCTGTTTCACATCACCAACTGAAGGATGTATTAGGCTGCTTAGATTGATGGATATCGTAGACAAGTCGACTTCAAGCAAACTGATGTTTTCCCATGTTCTCTGCAAGCTAGATTTTAGAGGGAACCGTGAATTGAAGTGGAGTGACTTTATTACCTTTAACCATAGCCCTGATTGGTCCGTCTGCTTTTGCCCTCCGCCACCATTTACCAAGTAAAGCTCATTTGATGTCGTGAGTGGGCTGATACCTATAACACCACACCATCTTCGTATCCTTTATAAGGGTTCTATGATGTGGATAGGAGCTTTAAACAATGAAAAGATATACAAAGAGAGCTAAGTACCTACTTGATTAAAGTAATGCTTCTTTAAAAGAAGGTGATTTAGCATTCCAAACTGAGAGTTTCTGTTCAAAGTTGTCAATTACAATTTTCCAATTTCAAGTACAGTTAATGTTAGCTCCAACAGGTAACCCAAGATATGTATGTGGGTGGAAATTTCCCACACATAGCCTGAGTATTTGGGCTAGATCATGTATCTCATCATCTTCTTCTCCAACTCCAAAGTTCCTGCTTTTGTTATAGTTCAACTAATGTTATGACTTAAAAATCTGAATGTAACTAGATGAATGTAATAGTCTACTAATTACATTACAACATTTTACTTTTATCTTAACTTATTTGGATAATTACAAATTTTTTTGCCCATTTAAAGATCTGTTTATTTGTTAAAATATGTGATTATAATTGCGTGTTAGTGAATTTTTAAGAACCTCTATACATGTTATGACTTATGCTTGCAGCCAGCCAGTTTCATCAGACCTCAAGAGCATCAAAGGGGCACAAGTTTTGACTTTATGTTTGTATATTATACACAAAATGATACACTTTAGCATCAACGGGGATGTAGCTCAGATGGTAGAGCGCTCGCTTAGCATGCGAGAGGTACGGGGATCGATACCCCGCATCTCCATTTTTATTTTGTACCTTTTAACCATTGTTGAATTCTTACATTTTCAACTGTCTAAAACATATATATCTTAAGTAGAGTAAGCATCTATGGAAACCCAACATTGTGAATAATCACGAGAGAAGATAGATGGTTTAAATACCATCAAACGTCTCATTTGAAGCGATAAGTATAAGCGTGTATAAGAAGTATCTTTTACATAAAGTTGGTAATGAATCATTACAAGTTTTGAGATACATAGGTAGGCAAACAGATGATGTATTCAAAATAACCAGTTACAGAGTGAAACAAAAGTTTATTGAAGAATTGAAGATGATTCACACTGATAGCAGCACAAACATTTCTATCCCATGAAACAGTTTACGCCATTCTAGTCATAACTTCTTGAAGAATAACTGTCGCGTCCTTGTACAACAATTCCGTTTGAGGAAGATCTTGTTGTTTTACCGCATCTTCTAGCTGTAAAAAAACACACGACTTAGAAACCAATTACTTATTAACTGTATTCTAACAACAATGTGGCTTAAGATGCTACAGTGTGAGCAATAATCATATTACCTTTTCGACCGTATTGAACAATCTGTTAGCAAGATCTAGGAGTGGCGGCTTATTGTCAGGCGTGGCAGCCGAGATGACTTTATCAAAGTCATAGTACATGAACGTTGACTTTAATCGAAGATACTTTCTAACATAATTCCACGCATCTTTCCCTATTAAATCTCCCAGTGCTAGAAGATCAAATGCATACTTCTTTAGCCGAAACTGTCTTCCTTTAGTCCCGATATCAGCTATATACACACCCGTTTTAAGAAAAGATCGCGTGCCCGTTTCCACATTATCAATCACTATAACAAGTAAATGGTTTCCATCAATGACAAAATATAAGATTGACTTTGAAAGTCAAACTCAAAAAGTTTCAACTCCAAATTCGATCCCAATCATCAACCCTTTTATAATTTCTTGACAGTTTATTGAAGATCATACGAAATAACTTCGATCAAACATATTTGTTGCTATTATAGATCAAATTTTTGTTTGTAATTTAGAATCAAAAAGTGATGATAGGTTTGACTTTAAAAGTCAAATGGAGTAAGCATCAAGAGGGATACTAGAGAGTTACTATTGGCGGCCCGTGGTATTGGTATGGGTCCGGTGAGCCAGAAACCGTTGTCTTCGGCTAGGGAGACTGCAACATTAGAATTGGCAAAGAGTCCAATAGTGCCAAGGCCTAATGCTAGTCTTCTAGTTGTTTTTAACGCGCAGTCTCGACTTTCCTCCACCTTGTTTCCGGTCAAATGGGCAGCAGCCACATCTACACGGGGCAACCTATCGCCTGAAAGCTTCGGGATGGCCGGAAAAGTGGTGAAAATTCTGTTCAAATTTGCCGTTGGAGCCATGGTTGTGGCTGTTGACTGTTGAGTTGATAAGAATATTATGAGTTTTGAGGTTTGTTGAATGGAAGATTGGTGGGAGTTACTGGCCACCAATTAGACATCCTATAGTGAGGGTATTAATGTCATTTCAGACATGAATCTAAAGTAAGGGCATGTATGTAATTTACTGATATAAAGCTAAACTGAGGGTACTAATGTAATTTACTAACATTATCACTAAATTATTATCTAGAATATATTATGTGAATGGCATATTCTTTGTAACTAGATGAATGTAAAACAAAATTGAACCGTTAGATGGTATCTAAAAAATATGGTCTACTAATTACATTACAATATTTTAGTTTTATCTTAACTTATCTGGATAATTACAATTTTTCTGCCCATTTAAAAATCTGTTTATTTGTTAAAATGTGATTATGATTGGGTTAGTGAATTTTTAAGAACATCTATGCATGTTTAGTATTCCTTGCACGTCACATTTATTGACAAGGTCGTAAGAGACCAGGGGCTAGCACCTCGTGGGCCGACCCGAAAAAAACTGATGAACTGAGCCGGATTGAACCAAGACCGACCTAAAACATACAAAATCAGTCCAGACTGGTCCGGTCCTTGATCCATGATCACCCTAATATGAGAATCTCACTAGCCACTCTAGAAACTAATAAATCAACCGGTACCAGACCTAGACCAACCCTAACACGAAATTAATCTGGTCCTTTGGTCCTTACTTTTCACAATATTCAATTTCGGCTCCCGCCTGGTAACCATAATCATACAAATGCATTTTTAGTGATAATTACAAGTAACAATAACACACTTACCCGAACATGTTTTGTGCAACGTATGTTCTTGTGAACTAAATCATTATACTTGCTAAAGGTGTGAAGTTGATACACTTGGGTAGTACATATGCGCGTCATTATGTTTATTATTGTTTTTAAGTCGAAAGCTTTAAACACAGCTTCATGTCTAGAGCATGAGGGGGAATAAAGCTGTTAAGGCAATGAGGCTGTTTTTTAGTTGATGACTCGAAAAGGCCATTTACCGCATTACGCGCAATAATCTTTCAAGAACAAAAACACTGATATGAGAAACAAATTAAAAACATACAAATGAATATAATTACAACCAGCTGCACATGATGCTGCTATCCAAATCATTTTACAACTGATCATTTGTGATTATTAAGGTGTTATTTACACATGTCATGAAAACAACAAACCTTAACGCAATCCCCACAAGTAAGAAGCCCTCAAGTCATATCAGTATATCATTGTTCTTTACATTAGAAACCATCAAACAGATGCAAACCCCTTGTCTGCAAAGTAAAGACAAAACATAAGTGGTTATGTTTAACATTATGTTCTTTACAAGTGTCGTAAAAATATAAGAATTCTTTTATTTTAAAAACAAGTGCTAATGATAAGGGAACATGTTCAGTGAGTTAAAGTAGATCATAACATCATAAAATGTTAAAAATCTTACAAACTCTTTTATTAAAAGATTATGTACTTTTCCCTAGTCGTCATAATAATAATTTAACACATTTATTATACATATAATTTTTGAAAAGGAGAACAAAAATAATTGGGTCAATCCAACTATATCTGCCCGCCCGTCTGACTTGTTTTGACCCGTTGCCCAACCTAACTGATTTGTCAACAATAAAACCGCTTATAACAGCGACTGGCTTAAGCTATAAAAAACATTACCTTTAATCAAATTCATCAGCCTGAGCTTCAAAGTGGTTCTCAAGCTTCTGATCTATGTCATTATTTACAAGCTCAGACCGGGTCCCACTCACCGAGCTTTCTCTATTATATACAGCCTCAGGTGGAGTGTGAGATGTTGGACTGCTGTCACTATTTACAAAGCCATTGGTATCTTTTATTGGCATTTGACCAGCACCATCCTCCCCGGTTTCTTCATCGCCGTGCTTAAGCCCATCATTTGTTTCAACACTGTTTTCATGTGAAGCAAACTTCTCGTGTTCATATAACACGTCATTGTTGTAATTTAAAGTCGGAACACTGGACATATAACAAAAATTTGAACTTTAAGCAATGGTGCTAATGTGGTCATAAATGAGGTCCATAAATAGTAAATGAAAAAATATGCGTGTAGTAGATACTTCCTTAATATTAGCCCTTGAAAAAAAAAGATTTTCCACACATCAATTAGACCATTTTCTTATAAACCTCTAAAGTGTAAAATAGATGAGATTATCTTAAAACAGAACCTTTATAATGCATAAAAACCTCTTAAATCATGTTACCTGTGAAATACTATAAATACTGAAATAATAGATGCTACTGTAATTAAATCTAACACTGATAATTTAAAAGCTTTATACAAAGAGTTTGAAGGTCAACACAACCCGTTTGACCATTGCACGCCTACAGATGTTTTAGCTTAGTCCATAAACTCACACCGGAATCAACGTTTGTGAATTACTTGCGTATAATACCTTGTGATATACTTTTGTGTACGCATACCTTGTGATTTGAACATTAGGCACTTGAAGATAATCAACAGCAGGAACCAAATATCTTGTACTAGCTTCAACCATGTGAGTTGATAACTTCTCTATCTCCAATTCGCCCTTCAAATTCTCTTCTTCATCAACATTAATACCATCTACTGTCAAAAGCTGAAAATATATCTGCCAGAAATAACAAAGTTCACGGTAGCTTGCAAAAATAGACAAACAGATCCACGTGAACGTATTAATTATATGATTTGTACCTGTGGTTTCGCCCATAGGGGGGTCTGTAACGCGTGCATCTGTAATTCAGCTTCAGAAATATACACACTGTTTTTCTCTTTTAGACTAACGATTTCTTTCTTGATTTTACTCGGACCTTCAAAATAATCAGTACTTTCACTTTCAGTTCTTTCGGGGAATACCTTTCTATTGTCTAAATGCCCGTTCTCGCCATAAATGTCAATACTTTCTTCTCGTTCCCTTCGGTTCTGTTTATTACAAATATTCCATTTCTGAATTGGGTCAACGACTAACTTTGAATTATTATCAGGTGATGGTTCATATACTGTATCTACTTCAGATACTAATCGCAATGCATATTGTATCACACAACCAGAAGAAGAAAAAACAAGCATATAGTACTTCGATAATGTGGGACCCGAATCTGAATCCACATTGTTACCCTTGCATTTGTGGAAAGTAGATGCAATAACCCCAGAACATGAGCTCATCCTACCGGCCGCCACTGCCGCCCCGTTCACCACATTTTTCCACCCACTATTTCCGCTTCTTATTCTGCTGACAGCAGAGAGTGTTACTGGCGGCTTATTGGCGGCATCATAAGTGCATTCTTGACTGCTAGTAGTTAAAAATTCTTCAGCAGATTGCATATTAACCGGGCCCCCTGACGGAGATATAGCGAAAAGATGGCTAGTCCCTCTTGAAGAACTTATGGTGATCCAACGGCTGTCTACACTAAAACTTATGTCCTGTATAACCTGAGGTTTTTTCATAAGTAAGAAGTCTTAGATTGCAGAAAAAAACATTCATAATCAAGAAAAGAAACTAGAAAATCAACTATCTTACCGCGTTTGTAAACCCGCGTTGAAGCCTGTAAAGATGTAGGTAAGATGCACCAATTGTGGGTCCTGGTCTGATACAAAACACATTAAAACTATGACCATGAACTGAAGCAGTCACCAATAAAGTACCACTGGGATCAAAACACAATGACGCGATGGGACTATCGTGCGCCTTGAATTGTGCAATTACTGATTTGCTCACAACATCTCTGACAATCACCTGACAAAAAAAAATAGTTACATTAACAATTTACAGTCTAAATGCTTGCATAATATTATTGCAGAAGCAAGCAAAAAAAATTAGAATCAATCACAAAACTTGGTATACTATAATTGATATTGATGTTTAATCTTCTTTTTTCTAATTGATATGATTCAATTTTAAGTAAACATGGAATAGCAAAACGAACGATATAAGTTATTATTAATTTCATTAAAACAGTAATGTTGAATCAATTAAACAAATACCATTCCAACATTCTCTGTATCTGGTAAACGACTATTGGAGTTCCCACGATCCTTCCTTCCCGTATCACTTGGTTGCTGTGAAATATTACCATCTGGTAAAAACTCAGAGTAATATCTTGACAGCTTCTTATAACCAATATCCCCAAGTGTAACAATTCCCACAGCAAGCTGTTTGCTTGATTGTTTTGCATAGTGTGCAACAATGCTCCCGTTTGAACCAGAGGGTGCAGATGTTTTCGTGTGAGTAAGATGTTGCGGGCTAACACATGTGTTTGGTGGTGCCACCACACTACCACTGTAAGCAATCCATCTCGGGCCCATAGCAAGTGGCCCTAACCCTATGTTTTCAAACCGTGAAGAGCTTGTTACTATAGGATTTGTGAGGATAGTGTACTCCCGTTCTAATGTTGCAGCATCAAAACAATGTATCTGCAAATTGATATGTGTATACATATGAGTTAGTAAGTTCATGCACCATGTTTGGTTGGTTTGAACCGAATGAAATGACAAAGAAATGGACAGACGACAAAATGGAACGATCCGTTGCATTATTAAACATAAAAAGTTAGCATATGATAAAAAGTTTCCTTATTTTTATGTTTTAGTATAATATTATTTCATATATACATTATATGATCATTACGGAATAGTCTATTCCATTCTACTTTGTTACCAAACATGTTTGTTTCATTCTGCCAGAATGACGCATTCCAATCCGACTTTTATTCATGCATACCAAACACTACTTATGGAAAGCTAACAAACCTGTGCTGCTTGTAAAACAGCAACAATGCGGGAGCTGCATCTTACAGAGTAAACAACCGATCTGAACTTCAATTCTTTAACATAAGATTGAGATGTTAAAGAAAAGAACCACACAACTGTAGGCACATATCCACCATTCATCTGATCACTTTTATTTTTTATGTTACCGTTGCTTGAAACGGTGGGGCCACCTTGGGCATTCCCATCCACATAAAACGATCCGTCTGCACAGAGTACCAGCAGGGGGTGTTCGTTTGGATATTCATCTCGGGAATGGTTTGATACAGTTAGTTTTGGCAGTATTTGCATAAAGGAAACAGCACCATCATATCTTGAGACTATGTTGCGCACATTGTTTGCATCTTCAACATCCCACACTTGAAAACCATATTGATACCCGAGTAATAGCACTTGGCGTGAGACACCACCCTCACATTCCAGCTTGTCAAACCCGGCCCATAGCACCTTTTGTTGAATAAAACACAGAAAAACTCATGAATCATTCTCAGGTATAACAAACCAATAACGCTATCTATTACCACACGGACAAGATTTATATTAGGGATGTTCACGGTCTGGTTTTAACAATTATAAGACAAACATTAGTCTTGATCTTGTAGCATTGTAAACTAAAACCCAACCCTTAAAAATTAATAACTGTTTGTGCGTATAGGATCTTTACAGTAAAGAAAACATAAAACACGATCAAATTAAAGAAGCGATAATGTTTCAATACTTGAAACTTAAAAAACAGGACTCCACGTATCGTATTGTCAAGCAAAGCCCAATCATGTGTATAGTCAAACTTTAGATTACCTATAGGCTGAAGTAAAATACAAAAAGTTGCATAACCCAAAATCCTATGATGCAGTTTGTATTTTTCCCAACAGATTTCAAGCATAAACGATAAACCAAACCGTTCAGTGAAGTTTAAAAGTTCCTAAACCAACCAACAGAAATGTCTTAATAAACCAACTGCACAGCCATACCTATGATCGGTTTGTACAATACCGCGGTCTCAAACCAAACCATTAACACATCTAACTTGTATACCTAAATGAACAGTCTTTCTAAGTTCTAACACATAACATGTTCTCATTTCTAACGTGTGAGCGAATTTTCGGTCAAAAAACCAGCCTCGGGTTAACCTCACCTGATCAGGAACTGCTTCAGCATCACGGTCCACAATCGTAGATGCAGCTGAAGCCGCAGACCTAACAGTCGATGCAACAGTGGATGCACCAGATGACACAATCCTCGAAAGTGAACGAAACGAATTCGGTATGAACCCATTGTTACCACCAACCCTACCACCACCACCACCACCACCGTCTCGTTGCTTTTGATCAATCTTCCTCATCACATAAACTAGAGTCTTCAACACCTAATCCAATTCAATACAAAAAAAAACCCTGTTTTCCTCCAATTTGCACTGATCATACCCCTGTTCCCTCACATAAACACATAAAACCAACTTGTTTTCCAAATTTTAGAAATACCCACAAAGATTAAACATCAATACCACTTGCTCCCAGATAAAAACCGATAAACTGTACAATCAACACTTCAAATCAATCAAAACAGAAAGAACAAATTCCAATCCCTTAGGAAAAAAAAATAAAGAGGGATTTGTTCTGTTTGATGATGTATTTACAACGCAAAGAATCTGATAAACTAACAGAAACTAAAGAGAAATAAGAGATTAAGCAATCAAATTGGAAGTGTTAGGGTTTTGTATGCAAGAAAGAAGATGAAATATACATCTAAATCTATGTGTGTAAGTGGATAACTGTGGGATGAAGATGAAAGGAATCGATTGAAGTTGGGAAATTGAAAACGAATTGAATTGAATCGAAGTGATTTGTGGATGAAAGAAAAGATTTTGGTTTTGGGTTTAGGTTTGTTTTACGGAATTGAATAGAATTGAAATTGAAGAGACCGCCCCTACACGTATAGTTGATTTTCAAGATTTCTTTTTTCACTGTCATTGCAAGTCTTTTCTTGTTTGTCGGCTGAATTTTGCATTTTCAAACCTTATTCTTATGTTATTGTTTTATTTAGTGTACATTTCTTTAACATGGTTTCTTTTCGTTACGGTCTGGTTTGACTCGTTTTGATAATGTTACGGTTTGATTTGATTGGTTTTGATGAAAGTTATTATTTGCGGTGCTTATTGTGATTTTTGAATATGGGCCGTCAAATTGGTTAGGTTCCAAGTTTTCAATCGTTAACCTCGATTTCTTAGACTAGGCATGTAAATGAACTGAACGAACACGAACATCAGCATGTTTGTGTTCGTTCATTTAACTTTTACCAAACACGAACACGAACACATTATTGAACACATTTTTTTTGTTCATGTTCGTTCATTAAGAAAATAAAAATATTCGTGTTCGTTCATGTTTGTTCGTTAAAAAGCTAAATGAACAGTTCCCGGACATAAACGAACACAAATGAATAATAATAAACGAACATAAATGAACAATAATAAATAAACAAAACTGAACAGAAAAAAAAACTTAAATGATCATTTTAAAATTTTTAGGTGTATTAGTGGAAATTAAAATCTCACTAAACTTATAGGTTTTTAGTACAACTTAATACACTTATATTTTAATGTTAACACATAATACCCTTTTATTAATATGTTAATATATATAAATAAACGAACATAAATAAACAAACATAAACGAACGTAAATGAACGAACATATGTGAACGAACATAAACGAACGTTCATGAACTTAAACGAACGAACAAAGCATGTATTCATGCTTGTTCGCTTAATTAAACGAACATGAATTTTTTGTTCATGTTCGTTCATTTCCTAAATAAACGAATATAAACGAACTTCCCGCCGAACAGTTCATGAACGGTTCATGAACGTTCGGTTCATTTACAGGCCTATCTTAGACCATAAATCTATATTAAATTTAAAGTTAAGTTTGGTTTTGCTTTCTGAGGTCTGATAAAAATAATTATTTTTCTCCAAAAGATTAAAAACATTAATTTACTTTCAAAAGTTTCACAAGTTGTTTCAATTTAGTTCAAAAGTTTTATCAATGTTTTAACTTGAATCCAAAATAACAAAATTTTTGGACTAAAATTGAAATAATTTATGAAACTTATACAGGTAAATTGATATTTTTAATATTTTGAAGGAAAATAATTATTTTTATCAAACCTTAAACCTTAGGGAGTAAAAGTAAAATTAACTCTAAATTATATAAATCTAATACCCAATTGACTGATATCCTTTGGTTTATATTACTCTGTTAGTTTTTAATGGTTTGTGAACAACAAACGTATTTTGTTTTGTTTTGTTTTTTGAACAATAATAAACAATCAATGTAAGTCCATTAAATATCAATATGCTTGAAATTTTCTTATCATAAAGTAATATGGGTACATGTCTTCGTTCTCAAATGGTACATTAAGTTTTAAATTTTGTTTTGTTATTGTAAGTATAATGATTGAACCACGATACAACCGATTAACCTTTAAATAGGTGATTGTTCGTGGTAGCATTTTTCTAGAGGTTGACATCATTATCTATTAGTTATACTTTAAAACTTAAAATGAACATTATTAAAGCATGACTTACAAGTATCTTATGCATTACTCTATTTTGTCTTCTAGCAAATGTTTTTTTCTTGTTTGTATACAATTCATAATCTCTTTATATAGAGATGTTACTAAAGTGACAAAATTATAATAACAATAACCACTCGTTAATAGATCATAATGATTAGTTTTATACTTTAGTAGTTATTAGCACATGATGGAAGATGCGAAACTACACGATAAATAATAAGAAACCTTCGAAGTAATATAAAGAACATGAAAATTGTAAAATTATTTTATTTTATTACTTCTATTATATGTATAGATTGCTTTCACTCAATTCCAAACAAATACTTTTTTTTTACTTGTACGAGAAAATAACAACAGGATGTTCTTTTTTCGTAAGCATTCAATCCTATTTTATTATAAGTTTACGTATTAATAATCATTATTTGGTATTGTTAACTCTGATTTGATCCATCATATATTATTATGTTATACTTGTTGCATAATATATTACCTATTTAATTAATAAACAAACATGTCTTTAAATCGTATAAAACAACTTCTCTGTTTTATAAAGAAAGAAAAAACCAGATATTGTAATAACTTATTTTTATAAAAAATGAACACATGAGACTGTGTTTGGTCTTTTTGTCTCAAGCTAAATGTAAATACTTTTCATGCACCAACTATGTGTGTATGAAGTTTTTATAGTTCTATACATTAAATTGGTTATGCTTTAACACACCCATTAACTCATTAATTCGTAAATAAATGACAAATTAAATTTTAATAATCCAAAATATAACTTATTGCTAATAATAGTATGTACTTTCAATTTGACCAACAATATTCCTAGCTTTCATTTTTGTTATCATGGCAATCCTATAAGCATAATCATTTATTAAATTACACTTGATTTTCACTCTTTGATTACGATGATAAATGTAAATGAAATAGGAAAACATACAATGAAATAAAGTGAAAAATAAGTGAAAATCAAATGTAAATCGATGATAATGATGCTACTAAGATTGTTCTTGACGACCAAAAATAAAGTTAAGATTATTACTGGCTAATATTATAGTATGAATTATTATCGACCAGCATGTCATATTTTGGATTATTAAAATCAATTTACCTAATAAATTTATCTAAGTTTGTATTATTTCTTCAACCGATTGAACTTAACAAATATAATTTAAACAAAAATTACCAAAGGTGTAATCAAACACATACAATAAACATACAATAAGTATGGTAATAGGATTAATAATTTACATACCTATAAATTTTTAAACAATGGGGCAGATGGTCAAATTAAATGAATTTATTTGACAAAAAAACTATCTAATAAAAAATATATCCATTAAAATATTATCAACTTATCAATTAGTCAATTGTTTAAATAAACAAAACCCAATAATGATTTTTACCTAACTTATGTAGTTGGGTCCGTTAAACACTTAAACCACATATTTTGTACGGTCGTGACACTTCCGGTTCGGTTCAATACGTCGACCGGCCGGCCGACTATGATACGTGTTGGGTTCGCATGTTTCCCCAAAACCAAACTTCACTTAATTCACGTTAATTGAACAACAAGTTAACTAATACTATATACATTACATTAATGTTTCTTTAGATTATACACAACAACCCACATGGTCACGTGTGATTTGATTTTGGTTTAAACCGAACAAAATCATTTGTACACGAGGTTTGTTAAGAAAATTTCGTAGTTAGTTTTTAATTTTCTTGTATTGGATGAGTTTTTTAGTCTTTAAAATTTGTTAAATGAAATGAAAAATTCTTAAAATGTAACATTTGGAAAGTCAAATTAATCAAAATAAATGGTTAAAACTCGGATTTTCAAAATAAGCATGCACCTCTTAAGGTGAAAACGCACTTACTTGCACACTCCGCATGTTCCCACATATTTATCTTAGCGTTACGCCATTCAAAATTGCACAAGGTGTGAAGACGCCAACCGCGTCGACTTCCGCCAACTTCGCACTAAGAGTATATGTTAATTTCTGGAATTTGATTTTTTAGATTTTATTTTGAAGACTTGACTTTGCGTATGTTTATTTAAAAAATGGAAATGAAAACAACGTTTGGGTAGGGGCGGCCCTGGGGGACAGGGTGAGCGACCGCCCACGACCCGATCTCCTCAAAGCCCGAAGTTTGTTAATTTTTATCAATA
>BJCO01814257.1:492-12252 GCA_018326465.1 Flaveria floridana
GGATGTGAAATGTGCATTTCTCTATGGCGACATTGATGAAGAGATATATGTGTGTCAACCACCAGGTTTTTAGGATCCAGATTTTCCAGACAAAGTATACAAGCTTGATAAGTATCTTTACGGTCTTCATCAGGCACCCCGAATCTGGTATGAGACTTTAACACAGTATTTCTTAAGCCATGGTTTTTCTCGAGGCACCATCGACATGACGTTATTCAAGAAGGAGGTAGATGGTGAGATGCTGATCTTGCAAGTCTACGTCGATGACATTATCTTTGGCTCCACCAATCCAAAATTATGTCGGGAGTTTGAGGAGATTATACGTAGCCAGTTTGAAATGAGCATGATGGGAGAGATGTGCTTTTTCCTTGGGTTGTAAGTTGAACAAAAGCAAGAGGGAATTCTCATTCATCAAGAAAAGTATATTAACAAAATGTTGAAGAAATTTAAAATGGATGATGCTTCTTCTGAGATGACTCCCTTCACTGCTCAAACATGCCTCACTCCTGATGAGAATGGGAAACCAATTGATCCTCATCTCTACAGATCCATGATTGGTTCCCTTATGTATCTTACACCGAGTCGTCCTAACATCACCTTTATTGTAGGATATTGTGCTCGATACCAGTCAGCTACTAAAAAGTCCCATGAAAAGGTCGTCAAACGAATTTTTCATTATCTAAAGGGATCTTCTCCTTTAGGACGTTGGTATCCTTATGGTGGGAATTTTGACTTACATGCTTACTCAGATAGTGATTTGAATGGCTGCAGGTTAAACAAAAAGTCAGTTACCGGAGGTTGTCAATACTTGGGCAATTGTCTCGTTTCATGGCAAAGCAAGAAACAGACCACTGTCTCTCGCTCAATAGGAGAAGCAGAATACATTGCCGCCTCTAGTTGTTGTTCCCAAGTGTTATGGATTCAGCACAAGATGATGGATTACGGGATCAACTTTCTTCATACCCTGTTGTTCTGTGACAATGAAGCAGCCATCGGGATTGCCAAGAATCCTATTCATCATTCCCGAACCAAGCACATCGAGGCACAAATTCATGCAATCCATGATGATCAGGAAAAGGGTTTCATTAATATTAATATATATATATATATATATATTCCCATTAATACAAAAAATCAAAAAGCAGATCTTTTCACAAAAACCTTTGACAAACCTCGTTTTTATGAATTGATTTTCATGCTGGGATTAATATCCTTTTAAACCCATCTTTTCTCAAAACTTGTCATGTTTATATTGTTTCTATTTCTTTCCTAACTTTCCTTTTCTTTCTTACTTTCTTCTTCGTTTGCTCCACCGCTCATCGCCATTCTTTCATACTTAAAAATATACGATAATAAATAAATAATAGCTTTTAGAAATTTCTTTTCCTGTTCATCGCAGAAATTTTGGGGGAGAATAATTATTTATAACCACCTCTTTCATTTCCTTTTGCAGAACCTCTACTCTGTTGAGATGTCTGAACAATATGAAGGAGGTCAACAGTATCGTGTCGGGATTTGCTTGATAGGCTCAGCCCGAAAGCAAAGTAGATAGTACTCCCGTATCTTAACTAAAAGTATAAGAAGCTTGATTACTCGGATAATCCCCTTGACATCTTTGGCCTTCATAAAGTTACTAGTCCTCGTTCAAAAAGGATTGAGAATGAGGCTCTTCTGTGTTATTTTCCTCTTTCCTTATATTTCCTTGTTTCTAAACCTTCATCTGTTCTCTGAAGCTTTACGCTTATCCATATTTGTATCATAGAAGCATCTCTGTGTTCTTCTGTGTCTTGTTTGTGCTTATCTCCTCTGCTGTACGGTGGTACTGACCAGGAGTGATGATCTCCTCTGCTGTACGGAAGTACTGACCTGGAGCTCTCATCGACACAACCTGATGATCTCCTCTGCTGTACGATAGTACTGACCTGGAGCTCTCATCGACACAATTTGAAGAACTCCTCTGCTATACGGTAGTACAGATCTGGAATGTTCATCAGGACAATTTGATGATCTCCTCTACTGCACGTGAGTAATGACCTGGAGATCTCATCAACTGCTGTCAAATTGTATCGTGTTTCTTCTAAAAAAGGGATCTTTACTGTATGTCAAAAGAAGTAATCAATCAGTAGGTGTCATTCGTTCAAAATATCATGAGGACAGGATAGGTTTCTTTTCCAAATGTCTGTGGGGACTGAGTCTTTCTATCTCTTCTATTAAATTTACCGATAACATGATAACAATAGCTGCGGTTTACTTGTCGAAAACAAGAAGGCATGGGTTTAAGAAAGGACAAATATCTGCAATCTCACCGAACTATGACTCTCCAGAAGATTAATTCAGCTTCTCGTTCTTCTCTAAGATATTTTCTATCTTCGGTTAAAATAAATAATGTTTGGCGTGATCGTGTGGGGTCTTTTTCTTTGAATTTTAGTTCTCTTATTTTATTTTATTTTATTTTATTTTATTTTATTTTATTTTATTTTATTTTATTTTATTTTATTTTATTTTTATTTTTAATTTTATTCTATTTGGTTTAAATAAATTTTTTATAAATTTTAGGTTTTCTGCGAAATTATATTTTCGCAGATAGTTTCGCTATGCGAAACTGCAGTTTCACCAGACAAAACTGCAGCTTCGCTAACACTTTCGCCATGGGTCTTTCACTCATTTGTGCCCAGCGAAACTATAGTTTCGCCTTGGCAAAATTATATTTTTACGCGAAACTGTGACCGGCGAAAGTGATGATTCCTCAGCGAAACTTCCGGGTACTTATATGTCTCTACGAAACTAAATGGGTCATTTTCGCAGACTACACATTTTGTTTCGTGAAAGTAGGGTTTTTAAGTTTGGTTTTCCTTCAAAATCATCGCATTTGTGTCATTTTGTTCTGCTTTTCCTTTGATTTCCCTTCAGAAGTGAGTTTCGAACTCAGGACTGTAGTATTTTCTAGGTTTATCTCGTCCACTGTGATGGTATTTGATTGTGACTGTTGGGTAGTCTCGCAGTTCATTCTATGAAACTACCCATCGTCCAGCGAAACTGAACGAAAGTTCTCTTAAATTCAGTGAAACTGTGTAGTTATGCTGTCCGAGCGAACTTAACAGTTTCGCCAAACGATACTCAGTTTCGCTTCGTCGAAACTATTGTTTCGGCCAGTCGCAACTATCACTTTGTCATGCCGAAACCATCAGTTTCGGCTGACGAAATTGTCTCCATTCCTCGACGAAACTAAAATAATTTCAGCGAAACTATAGTTTCGCCTTAGCGAACCAAAATTTTGTATTTAAAAAATAAAAAAAATAAAAATAAAATAAAAATAATAATAATAAAAAAGGGATAATAATAATGAGTTATTTTTATTACTTTTTACTATCTTTCTTAATATTACATTTGTATATATCTTCTAACCTTCTCTGTTTGTTTTTCAGTTTTAAAATGGCGACTCTCAAGTTCGATGAGAGGAACAACATAACAGTCATAGTAGATGACTCTCACCCTAAAGCAGCTGGATTCAGAGATTGTATTAGGTGGCTGCAGAGATCCCCGATCGCATACGCTATCTCATACTCCACTACCATTTATGATCAGCATATTTGACATTTCTGGCATACTGCTGAGTATAATACAAGGGGAGACTCAGAGAGGATCGTTGCCAAAGTATTGGAGAACGAAGTGATTATTACTGAAGATATTATTTCAAGAGTACTGAGGCTAGAAGAGGATACTGGAGAAGAAATTAATCAAAGTGATCAAGAGGTGTTTGATGCTTTTCGCTCTATGGGATATGAGGGTCCTCCTTTCGGGACTATAAAGGAAATCAAAAAATCCTTTCTGTCCAAGGAGTGGACATACATAGCCCATGTGTTCATCATGTACTTAGATCACCATAAAGGTGGATCAGATGGGCTAAATCTGGATTGGGCAAAAGCAATGGCAATCTGCTACAGAGGGGAGAAGGCAAATATAGCCAGTCTGATATTTGATTGCATGGCTGAGAACGTAATGGCACTAAAAAGGACAAATGGCTGCTATATCCCAGATTCCTTCAGATGATAGTAGACGACCAAATCCTCAACGTTCCGAGACACGGATAAGTTAAGAGATTGGTGTCATTGAAAACACGCATCTTTGCTGATTGTTGTGCAATCAGGCACGACTTCAGTGGAAGGATTACACATTTATGGGAGAACATGTATACACCGGAACGCTGGGCATACATCAGGAAGGTGATAGAGTCAGAGGATAAACATGCAGAGGAAACTAGACAAAAACGGACTGAGGATGGGAAGAAAAGGAAGAGATATGCTAAAGAAAAAGATTATGTATTTGAAGATGAGGTAAATTAGATGGCGTCTCAGACGAGGGTAGAGAAGGAGAAGAAAACGAAGAAGAAGTCTAATACTGGGGAATCTGAGAGAACTAAACAGAAACATCAAACCTTTTCTGAGCCTCCACAAACAGAGAAACGGGCAAGTTTAGATGAGGATGTGATCAGAAACCTCAACACCTCTCTCTCCAACAAACTAAGTATGATCAAGACCAAGCTGATGAATCAAGAGTTAAGGGAGAAACAAAAAGATGAGATGTTGGAGGGAATGACAAAGATGTTGGTCGATCAAATAAACTGATCAAGAGATTACTGGAGGAGGTGAATGAACTGAAAGCTGTTGCCAGCCTTTCCAATCAGCTAACTCAACCTGAGTTAGATGATCTGACTGATACTTCAAAGTACCCATTTCTAAATGTGGGTACTTCATCCAGGGTAGGATAGGGCACATCTGGTGTAGGTGTTGATGAAGTAGGTGGATCGGAAAGGAGGACTGAGCAACCACATGATGAGAATGTTGAGAATGTTGAAGAAGTGATAGAGGCTGGATTTCTTGATATAGACATTAATCTTGGTGATTTTTCTGGAGAATAGAGAATGGGAAAGTAGACTGAAGCTTCTGAGCAACCCATTGAAAAGGGATTGGTGGATGCGGAGGAAGAGGATGAGCAATTAGTTGATTATGATTCAGAGCCTGAATACTATGAGGTGGATGAAAGGCCACTAACATATGTGATTCAAAAAGGTGAAAATGAGAATGATGTTATCGAGATAGAGAAGGCTGACTGGTTTATGAAGGAGAAAGAGCCCGAAGAGGTGACTCCCCTGTTCCAAAATATGGAAGGGTTGAGCAATAAGGAGGCCGATAAGAGAATAATTAGCTGCAAGTATCACCCCGGCCTCAAGTTGTACATGATTAAGAGGAGAGGGGGTGGGATTACATACTTACACAAGAGGAAGGCATTCAAGACCTTACCTAGGTGGGATTTAAGAAGGTTGGCATCCTTGCCTCTGCTTGAAGCTGATCTGAGTGAAAGGGCCAAGCTGCTAGAGAAAGAGATTAAAAATGGCCTGAATGATAACTTTGAGGCATTTGGATATATGAAGGCTGAGAGGAAGAGGTCCAAGAAAGATAAGGATTGGGTGACTGGCAAAGGGAAGATTGTGCTAAGCGTGAAGCCACCAAAAACCGTTCATAGAGTAAGATTGCCAGATCCTTCCCTCCCCCCCACGTCTACAAGAATTTGAGAAATGGTTTTATGATAACCAAATGGGGGAGGCGGTGATTAGAGTGAAGAGTGGTATAGAACACATAATCTTTGACCCTATGGAGCTTTTTGGATTTCAGATGAAGACCTGCTCATTCTATGTGAGAATCATATCAAAGCAGGAGCAGAAGAAGAGACGAGGAAGGAGACAAGCCTGTTTATGATAGTAGCTAACAAGGTTAGAAGTGTGAGGGCTGAAGTAAAGAAGCTGGCAGAGAAAGTAAGGGCTGAAGATGATCTGAACATGGATATCCAGGAGTTAACTAAGAAATTTGCACAAGCTAGTGCTCGTCCCGAAGGAGCTGCTGAAGCCGGAGGTGACCAAGGTGGATCAAGTGCTGAAGCTCGACAAAGGAAATCTGCAGGAGCAGAGACAGAGACATCAGGTGCAGGAGCAGGGGATGCTGGAGCTGGATAGAGATATCAAGACAAGCAGAGACGTTGAGATCCAACCTAGGGGGAGTATTGAAGATCATGTATAGGTTGGACTCACCTTAGATTAGTACTTGTTTACATTTCTATGTAATACGATTTATGTTAGATTACTATTGTAAGTTGTTTAGTTTATTTATCTATTTTTGTAGTCCAGCAAAACTATTAGTTTCGCTCACAGTCAGCTGTAGGTTCACCCGGTGAAACTGTAGTTTCTACCGGGCGAAACTATAGTTTCGGCAGCACAGTTTCGCTTACAGCGAAACTGTCTGCGAAACTAAGACTGCTATATATAGATTTCATTTTGTTCATTGTTGAGTATCCTTGCGAAACCCTAATTGAATATTTTTGTTGCAAGAGGCTATTGTAAGCTGGTTCTTATTGAAATATAGTGAGCTTATCTTATTCCATTAGTATTGTTGGTTATTGAATCATCTTTGAATACATTTTGGTCTTCTTTGTTCTTCAAATCTTTGTGTGTGTTGTTTGTTTGTGGTATTGAACGATTCAAACCATCAACTGCACTGAAAAACCGATCAAATGGACCAACAAGGTCATAGACAGGCTCATCAGATTGGGAGTAAAGAGTGAAGAAATGCTCTTACTTCCATATGATGAGCTTGTAAAACTAGAGAAGGAAACCTTGTTACTGATTGAAAGAAAGGAACCAGTAAAGTTGGCCAAAGAAGAAGAAAGGAGGTGGAAGAAGGAAGAGGATAGGGCAAAGGCAAAAGCCTAGAAAAAACAGAGAAAATAGCCTTTCTCTGCTCTAAGGAATTCAAGGATGAAAAGCTAGCCCCTCATGAAGTAGACACTATCGTGTTCTTTTTCAAACAAGAACAAGAAAAGATCACGAAGGAGAGAAAGAGGGCAGCCAGAGAAAAGTTAAAGGAGAAGAAGAGGAAGGGGGAGGAGGCTGAGAAAACTGCTGCCAAAAGGGCTGAGGACAACGAATGGATGAAATCCTACCTCAAAGCCCATGGCTTCTTAGTCAGGCAGGTTGCCTCCATGGTAGAAAAGACTCTCCAACGACATATCAACGAGATCAAGGCTGATATTCATTTGGGGATCCAGCAGGAGGTGCCCTAGAAATCAAGCAGCTAGGGGATGGTCCCAAAACCAAAACCATCACCCAAACCTAAGCCTACCCACAAACCAAGACAAACACCCTTACCTTAAACCACTGAACCACTTACACATTTCCCTTTTCCCTTTTCCCTATAAAACCTAAACCCACTGATAAACCCTATACCCCAGAACCAGCCCTTTCAACCTCCTCAAAACCTAAACCAACTATCTCATCACCACCACCACCACCACCTGTCCTAAAACCTAAAACCAAACCTAAAACAAAACCATCACCCAAACCCAAACCTCCAACCGAAGCCAAAACCTTAACCCAACCATCCTCTCAACCATCCAGGCCCCTGATTGTGAGGGAGTATGAGGAAATCCAAGAAAGGTTCAACCGCTGCACAAGGTTGAGTTCTATCTCTTAGAAGGACAAGCTGATAGAATTAAAATACATTGACAATTATGTCAGCTTTCTCTCAGGAGAAGCTTTCCTTGATCTTCCTATTAGAAACCTGGACCAGGCTCTCACCATTCTTACTCTAAACAAAAATGTCTTAACATATGAAGAGAAGAAGCTGAAGAAGAAACTGGTGACTCTGCTGGACCCTAGGAAGGTAGATGACTTTCCTACCACTCCCCAAGTTCCTAGGAGCTCTATAGTCTAGTGGAGGTTTGATGAACCTTCAGGAAGTTTCAGGTTGGTTAGAGAAAATGGTATGATCAATATTTAGGACACAACCCAACTACTACACAGTAGTAGATTAATCTTGCTATGCTAGCAGATATACCACTCTCCAATCCCTCCAATCCTCCTATTGCATCTCTCACCAGATATCACATAAGCAACATGAGAGAAGCAGAGTTAAAGAAAAGAGAAAAGACAATAAAGGAGGCAGCTTTCATCAACGGTAAAATATTTATGAAAATGGTCTAAGGACCAGCCTTTGAGCCTATAGTTAGATGAGTGTATGACTCCAACACCCATCAACTAACTCTTTATAGGGGGTTTACCACCGGATTCATGTTATTCAAAGTAACAGACTTGATCTGTTATCTAAGGAAGAACTGAATCAAATAGTCACCATTGCCACAGAAGAAAACAAAAAAAAAAGAGTGCAGACTTTCTGGCATTGGTAAGGGAAAACCTGAAGAAGAAGGATAAGTGAATGTTTTGGTAGCATCAGCCTAGGGGGAGTCTGTTGGGTCTGATAAGGCTGGTGCAACCAAAACAAACACTTAACTAGATTTTGGAACAATTTTTGAAGGACTTTCGAAGACAAAGCTGCATTTCCGAAGATAAGTTCACCACCTTCCGAATCCAAGACTAGAAGAACTTCCGAAGAGAAACTTAGTCTTTCAAGACTAAGTTTACTCTTCCAAAGTATAAAGAAGATAATGACTGGAAGCAGCTGATTCAAAGGAGTTGTTCCTTCCGAAGCCAAAGTAGCTTTGGAAGATTTTATGTCTTCGGAAGTTTACTCACCTTCAAAAGAAGCAACTGTGATGAGTGGATAAAGTAAGGTATCTATAAGTCAACAGCTACACTGACAGACGGCATGGAACTTCTCCATGTGGATATGGTTGATCTTACTTTATCCATTGCTTACCCATCATAGATTAGTACAGTTGCCAACTTTAGTTGGTGACAAAAGGTAAGTCATGGACTTCTCATGACTACCTAATACAAGGATAATACTTTATCTTAGTTTACATAATTCTAGCATCTGTAGTATTTTGTCTAGTTGTATTTCTCAGTTGGTTTTCTAAGTATAGCTGGCTGTAGATAGTAGTATATATAGATCTTATTGTAAGCTAATAAGAGCATGCTTTTAAGAGTCTTGTAAACTTTGAGTTGAGAATTAATATATACAAGTATCTTGAAAGCCTGTTCTTGTGTCTTGCTTACTTAATATATTATTATCAACTCTTAGAAGATTTTGCTTCATCATTTGAGTGTAACTTAGTAAGTTTAAGAGAGAACTTTTGTGTTAAGTGACTTGTATCGATCCTGCACACAGTTTCACTAAAATGGCCCAACATGGACTACAAGTTTCCATTTTGGGTTTATGACTGGTCGAAACGACCATTGGACCACGAAGCATGTTTTCGCAAACCATCATAGGTAGTTTCGTCATTGTTTCGGCCTAAAATGGCTTATTTTATGATTTTATTTAACTTTTTGTCATATTTTTATTTTTTTATACTTTGTTTGTGGCCCAGTTTTTGTTTTTTTTATGTTTTGAGGCCTATTTCATTTATGGATTTTTTTGTACTCATGTAATATAAGAAGAATTGATCCTAGTATTTTTTAGGAATCAACTGGTTCAATTGTTTATATTTTAATTACACCTACGTCAATGTGTCGATGGAATGACGTTTATTAGGTTTTATTTTCCTCTTATACTCCAACATGTGCTCCTTACGCTTGTAGCCATGTGGGGTTACTTCAATGTTCTATATGATTCATAAACTATATATATTATCTTGCAAGTCCAATAGTCATTCTTTTATATAGTTTGCCGTATAATTCACAATTGAATCCAAGCTATTAAGCTAGGCGGTTATCAAAATTTTCATTAATATTATTAAGGAATTTATTAACTCTCATAGTCTCATTCCCTCGATATCCCTGCACGCCTATTATTCTCACATAGATCTTTATTTGTTGTTTAACGCATGAAAGTAACAGATTCATAGGAAGATTAAAAGATTGAGGTAGAGTGTGCTAGATCGGATGATGAGATCGGGCTCCAGATGATTTCTAGAATATATGGTTAGTACGTAGCCGAGCTCTATTATTATGAATAGAAGGTTTTGATAATTTCACGTAAAACATTACTTTCTAGTCTGGCCGCGGTAAATTGTCTATCTCGATAAACTAGGAATGCTAAATGTTTTTTTTAAAAGATCTATAGCTATTATTAGAGTTTGATAGTTTTCACCACACATTCATTATGATTTTTAGTGGAGTATATGATGCAAAGGATTTACAATAGAAACAAAAAAATTTACGAGCTATAAAAGGTAAACTGTAAGTCTATAACAACTTTGGCTAAGTGATAAAAATATTTAAGGTCTTGCTTTATTTCAAATAGTTTAGAAACTCGTGCATTACTATAAAGTCCTCATCACAATCGATTTCACATATTGTTGCACTTGATAATCAAATTAAGACAGATGTGTGCGTGTGTGATATCAACGAACTTCAAACTAACTCAATCGAATATTATTAATCAAAAGATTAAAATATCAAAGAAGTTTATATCGTTTAAGCTCGATCCAACCGAAGTAAGCTCGCCTCGAGCGGCCTATTACACAATTCTCTGCTCTCGCACTCTTAGAGCCCCTTTACAAATGAACAAACATAATGAAATACAATGGAAAACATCTATATATACTATACAGATGTTCTCGCGTGAGAACAATAAGTTCTCGCGTGCCAACTGATCAAAGTTTTCACGTGATAAGATTTTTCAATCATCTTGGAGTTCTCGCATCCTTCTATTTCTCGCATGATTTAAGTGTTTGATTTTCACTTGATATTGTAATCTATAAACGCTAGGTCCTTACAATTACATGTGTTTCGCCTGTCAACATGCAACCGCATTTAGGGTAAGAAAGATAGCAATTAAAATATCACAAAATAATGTGGAATGTTCGATGGCATTGCAATTAGGTCACACTATAAGTAATAATTAAATCCATATAAGCTCAGTTGCAGTGAGCCATGGCCTGATATTTGGACTCTCAAGTTGATAATAATATTGTGGGCTTTGGTCGTCTAAGATATGAGATTTCCACTAAAGAATATGTATTACCTATAGGTGGAGCATCGGGTTTCAATATAAGGAACTAGTCGCTTCTTTTACGTGTTTGTTTACAAAGAAGCTCAGAACTTAATATATGCACTTGAAGTAAGAAAAATAAAAAAACAATTTAATGGTTCTTGTAAATTAACATTATATTTTCTCTAAGATGTATATTGTATCATGTAGTAGTGAAAAATGAGTTATATATTATTAAGGATCATTATGGTCATTTGCATGAATATTTTGTGTGTTAGCGAAAATATTATGGCAGCTATGTGGCTTTAGAATTTGTCACTTGTAGCACGTTTACTTGTTTATTTGTTCATTTAGTGGGTTGAAGTTGTGTGAGATCTCGTTTCATTTCTCATAGAAGCAAAATAGGATAATGCTTGTGATTGCACATGCTGTTTCGTGAGCAACCGTTATTAGTTTTCCTTCTTAAAGTAAGATTAAAAGAATGAATCTAATGAACACACAACGAAATGGATCTGATGAACGCACAACTGTAACGCCCGGATATTTTCTTTGAAGCCGACGAAAGAAGAAAAGAAATAAAGTACCAAGTCGGGGGACCAAACTCGCCAACGTGAGAAAGTTGGGTGAGTGGAGATATTTGAAGGGAGAGGGCAGCCCTTACCCTCTCGCCACACCCATATTTTCAGCAAAGAAAAGAGAGGAGAAGAAGAAAGGGAGAAAAGAGAAAAAAAGGCTTGGTTCAAGTGGGTTCGGGCTTGTAGATCGTCGTGTAGCGGGTATAATCGAAGCTCTACTTCTTGGTGTCATTTGTGTGAGTTCTAGGACCCCTCTTTTACTCGTTTTCAACTGATTTTGGGCTGGAACACATAGTAAACCC
>BJCO01814290.1:0-10941 GCA_018326465.1 Flaveria floridana
GTACTGGGGTAAGCAGGTAAAGCCCCCGGTTAGGAGGTTATTTGGTCATCTGGCCAATATCGACTATGTCACGCCAGCCAGAAAGAAGTGGCGTCATGACGACAGCGACTCTGATGTTGAGCCTATCATGATTCCTGCTGACAACGAAGACAATGATGATGATGACCAGGATCATGGCCAAGGTGGTGGAGATGAGGGCTCAAGAGCCACTAACACGTCTATTATTCCTCCAACACCTCAGAAGAGTGGATCTTCAGCTCCTGGTGGATCCGAGTCGGGTCATACATAATAGCAAGGTAAACAAACACCAATAAATATTTAATTGTTGATGAGATCAAACAAATATTGACACCAATTTAGAAAATGGGTTTTCTAAAATATTGCATTTGAAATAAAACAAATTATATGGATAATTTGTTAATGAGAAATTATTTGTTATATTATTTAAGTAAGTTGAATAATAACAAATAATAGTGTGTTAATATTATAAAATTAAAATGGGTTTTAATTTTATAAATCTTATGATTAAAAGAGTGTAAAACTTTATAAAATAAAATGGGAGGGAAGCCATTTTAAAAGCCAAATTTTAGATGCCCCTTAGGGGTCTTGGGAATCTTTTAGTCTTGGTTTAATACAATACTTAATCTCCCTTGCGCTCTTCCCTTGAACACACTTTCTCTCTCACACATGCAAAGGTCTCTTCTCCCTTCTTCTTTGGCTGAAAAATTCGAAAATTAAAGCTGAACTTGAAGAACTTCTTGGCTGATTTTTGGGTTGTTGAAGAAGGAGTTGGGTCTTGGTGTTCTACTACCTAACAAGTAGGTGTTTGGAAGAGCATGTGGGTATACAAACTTGAGGCTTTCTCTCTTGGGGGCTGGACATTCAAGAGCATCATCATCTTCATCTCATTCATACTTCATCATCTTATTCTTGAAAGGTAATTTCAAGAACACCCTAGGGTTGTTCTTTTCGTTTTGATAGCATGCCATTTCACATATATTAATGATCTTTGTTTATGGGTTTTGTTTTGGTTTAATATGGTTCAAATTTTCAGATTATAAAACACCTTTTAACCACTAATATCCGCTGCGTTTTTCAAGTTTAAATGGTTAATCATGCTTTGATAAACATGTAACAAAACCCATCAGTTACGTTATACATTACGTTCATTCATTCAGTCATCATACTACGTAAAGTCATAACATAATACTTAACATATATTATAATATAATTTATACATTTTGAAAATCATTAAAAGATAACACTTCATACACATATGCATGTCATACATTCATCATAACATCATGCATATTCTATTCATAGACCCTTACATATTCATGCTTAAAATAGGCCTAAATAGTCCATAAGTCAAACTAGGGTCAAACCCTAAAATTCTGTTTTTCCCAAAAATTCAGAAAATTTTCTATGTGTTTAAGCGCATGGGCACTATTTGTGCACATGAGGACTATTTGGGCGTTTCTCCACTATGCAAGGGCATGAGCCTCACTTAACTGTTTCAATACTTAGGCGCATGAGCCTTTTGGGTGCATGGGTACTATTTAGGTGCATCACCCTATATTTAGGTAGTTCATCAAAACTTAGGCGCATGAACTACTGTTCAGGCGCATCAGCTTTCACTTTGAAATTTCTAAGGCATTTCTAGGCGCATGGACTACTGTATGGGCGCATGACCTTACTTAAAACTTTTCTAAGGCAAATTAGTAGGCGCATGGGCCTTGTTTGGGTGCATGACCATCGAATTACATCTTTCTAACATAGTTTTCAAGCCCAAATACAACCTTAACATGTTCTAAGCTTCTTAATACAATTCTAAGTCTTAACTTAGTATGCACAACCATAAAACATCAACATACAAGAATAAATACATACGGTCATACATATAAAAGTTTCAAAAGTGTTTTACATGCATTTTCAGCCCCAAAATATTTTAAAAACAAGTAAAATACAGGGTCTAGAAACTCACCTTAGCTGCTTTTGATCTCAACTCTTCAACTTGAACTTTCCAAAGATTTCGAACACCTAGATATGTCTAAAACACATAAACACGAACACATATACACATAAGAACATATATTCTTGGTTTCTTAGTCAAAAACCAAAGAAACTTAGTTTTCTTCTAATTTGGTCAAAAAAGCAGGAGTTATAGGCTGTTATGGGCGACCATACTCAAAAATAATAATAAAATAATGGGGTTTTGTCCTTTTTGCACTTTAACCCATCCATTTTGACTCATTTCCCTTTTTTCTAATTACTTTTGTTTTCCTTTTCTCATTTATTTTCTTTTATTTTAATTGACCAAAATTCTCGGGTGTTACAAGTCCACCCCCCTTAAAGAGGTTTCGTCCTCAAAACCCATCACTCTTTGAATAACTGTGGGTAATGTTGTCTCATCTCTTCTTCAGTTTCCCATGTAGACTCCGAACCATTTCGGTGTTTCCACTGCACATGCACAAGTGGAACCACTTTATTCATCAATCTCTTTTCTTTCCGATCAATGATTGCCACTGGTTGCTCTATGTAGTTAATACGTTCATCCACTTCAAATATCATCTAGTGGTACAATTATATTTTCATCAGCCAAGCACTTTCTCAGATGAGATACATGAAATATCGGATGAATTCCACTTAACTTATCTGGCAATTCTAACCGATAGACCACCTTTCCTACTCGTGCGATGATTCAGAAATGCCCTATGTACCTCGGGCTTAGCTTGCCCCTCTTCTAGAACCGAATGATTCCTTTCCTAGGTGAGACCTTCAACATAACTCAGTCGCCCACCTTGAATTCTATCGATCACTGCCTCTTGTCGGCGTACGACTTTTGTCTATCCTTTATCGCTTTCATGAAGACTTTGATCTTTTCTAACTTCTCAGTGGTAGCCTCGATCACCTCAAGGCTCCCCAGCTCTTTCTGTCCAATATCACCACAACATACGGGTGTCCTACACCTTCTACCGTATAGCATCTTGTAAGGTGGCATGCCAATGCTGGCATGATAACTGTTGTTGTACAAAAATTCTACTAACGGTAAGTGATCATCCCAACTTCCTCCAAAATCAATCACGCATGCTCAATGCATATCCTTGAGCGTTTGAATCGTCCTCTCAGACTGACCATCTATCTGAGGATGATAAGCCATGCTAATGTGTAGCCTCGTCCCCATCACATCATGGAATCTCTTCCAAAACTTCGATGTGAATTGGGTGTCATGAACCGACAAGATCAACACCGGCACACCATGACGAGCTACAATCTCCTTAATAAACAGATCTGCCAGTCTCTCGGATCAATACGTCTTACAGATCAGTAGAAAGTGAGCACTCTTGGTCAGACGATCAACAATCACCCATATGGTATCGCACCCCCCTCCATGTACGAGGTAGCTTAGTAATAAAGTCCATGGTGATGTGCTCCCACTTCTACTTGGGTATATCTAACGGTTGGATCTTCCCATATGGCTTTCGATGTTCTGCCTTCACTTGAAAACAAGTAAGGCACTTACTCAAATACTCTACCACATCTCATTTCATACCCGTCCACCAGTAGTCCTTCTTTATGTCTTGATACATCTTGGTGGCACCTGGATGAATGTAGTATCAAGTCTTATGGGCGTCATCCATAATTTGTCCCCTTAGATCTCTGTATCGGGGAATCCATATCCGCCCGAAGCGGGTTCTCACTTCATGACTGTTTTCTCCTAATTCCGTGACTAGACCTCTCATCCTTTCAGAGTTAAGGCGATCTTCTTTCAACGTCTCATCTTGAAATTCTTTCACCCGTGTCGTCGCATCAGCGGCCATAACCAACTGATAAGACTTCACCCGAATCGGCTCAGGTCTCTCCTTTCGGCTAAGGGAATCGGCCACAACGTTGGCCTTACCCGGTTGATAATGGATCTCACAGTTGTAATCTTTGATGAGCTCTAACCATCTTCTCTGCCTCATGTTGAGATCCTTTTGTTCAAGAAGTACTTTAAGCTCTAGTGGTCGGTGAAGATGGTGCACTTCGTCTCGTATAAGTAGTGCCTCCAAATCTTCAACGCAAAGACCACAACCGCTAACTCCAAATCATGGGTGTGATAATTAACTTCGTAGGTTTTCAGCTGTAGGGATGCGTAGGCTATTACCCTTCCACGTTGCATCAACACTAAGTCTTCACTCCCTTCGGGTAATGTTAAAACAGGAGCTTGAGTTAATCTCGTCTTTAACTCCTCAAAGGTATCCTCCTGTTTCTGATCCTATACAAACTTCATATCTTTTCAGTTCAATTTGGTTAAAGGTGAGGCTATCTTAGAAAAGTCTTGGATAAATATCCTATAATAACCCGCCAAACCCAAGAAGCTGCGAATATCAGATGGCGTCTTTGGAGACTTCCATTGCATCACTTCCTCTACCTTTGTCGGGTCGACCATAATTCCTTCAGCATTCACCACGTGACCCAGAAATTGAACTTCACGAAACCAAAAAGCACACTTAGAGAATTTGGCATACAACTTTTCCTTTCTAAGTGTCTCCAATACTTCGCGTATGTGGTCGGTATGTTCTTCCTCACTTTTCAAATAAATCAGGATATCATCAATAAACACGGTCACTGATTATCTAACATCAGCCGACACACTCTGTTCATTAAATCCATAAAGGCAGCTGGTGCGTTAGTCAAACCGAAAGACAAAACGTGAAACTCGTAGTGTCCATAACACGTGCGAAAAACTAGCTTAGGAATGTCCCGCTCCTTCACCTTCAATTGATGGTAACCAGATCAAAAATGTATCCTCGAGAACCAACTGGCACCCTGGAGCTGGTCAAACAGGTCATCAATCCTTGGTAGTGGACACCCATTTTTCACCGTCAGCTTATTCAGCTCTTGGTAGTAGATGCACATCCTCATACTACCGTCCTTCTTCACAAACAATACGGAGCACCCCAAGGAGAGATGCTTGGTCAGATAAACCCTTTATCCATCAGCTCCTGCAGTTGAGCAATTAGCTCTTTCATCTTGGTAGGAGCTAATCGATACGGTGCGCTGGCAACGGGTTGAGCACCGGGTATCAGATCAATCTGAAGCTCAATCTCACGATCCAGTGGCACACCTGGTAAGTCCTCTGGGAACACATCCGGAAAGTCACGCACAACCGGCACATCAGACAGTTATGGTACTGACGCATCCACATCTTTTACATAGGCCAGATAGGCACTACATCCACGCCTCATACACTTTTCTGCCACCGCCATCGAAATCACCTTTGGAACCATAGTGACGCGATCACCGTAAACCGTCACCGAAATCCCATCGGGCGCAATTAATCGAATCATCTTCTTGCGACACACGATGTTTGCCTCATAGGTTGCTAACCAATTCATCCCTAGTACTACATCGAATCCGTCTAGGGGCATCACATGTAATTTAGCAAAAAACCTATGACCTTCTAGTTCTATGACACAGTCGTCTATCATATCAGAAATTCTAGTGGACTTACCAATAGCAGTTTCTACGTCGAATGGGTTATCAATACTTCTACTACTAACAGGCAACTTAGCATAGAAAGTAGAAGAAACGAAACTTCTACTAGCACCAGAATCAAATAATACAGAGGCACAAATTTGGTTTACTAGAAACATACCTGACACGATATCGGGATCCTCTCTGGCCTCCCCCCGCGTCAACGTGAAAGCTCTAGCAGTTGCCCTATGTCCTCCTTCCTCTGGCGTCTTCTTCATCCCGGAACTTTCAGCCCGAGGCTTCTTACAGTCCCTGCTCACATGCCCCTCCTCGCCACAGCTATAACATCGTATAGCTCCACACATCTTCGCCACATGACTGGCCTTCCCACACTTGAAGCACACACTCAATCCCTATTTATACTCACCGGAGTGCTCTTTTCCACATTTACTACACTTATTTACCCCCGAACTAGATGACGCCACCCTACAGTCATCCTCTTTCCTGTTTTTGTTGTTTAGAGTGAAACCATCACGTCCAAACCTTTTCCTTCCCCAGCTTTTGTCACCATCACCCGTCTTCTTCACCTCCACTACTGCCACCTCCCTCTCATCATACAACCTCCCAGCCAGATCCACTGCCGACCTAAAAGTGCTTGGTCAGGTAGCAATCAAGTGCCTGTGAACATCAGCTGGCAATCCTTTGATATACTTCTTGATCTTCTTCGACACTGGCGTCACCTGATCCAGTACCAGTCTCGCCATCTCATTAAACTTGGTAATATACTGTTGGTGTGTCATGGTTCCCGCCTCCAACTATAGGAACTCCCTCTCAATCTTGTCTAATTCTCTGTCAGGATAGAACTCCTCAATCACCAACTTCTTTTGTTTTGGCCACCTCATCTTTCCAATGGCCCTGCTACCCTCGGCTTGGACAATATTGTCCCACCAACATATAGCCGAGTCAACAAATGAGTGAGTGGCAAACTTCACCTTTTGATCTTCCCTGCACTCACTAATCTCCAGTACTGCTTCCGTCTCACTCACCCAACGATGAGCAGCAGCAGCATTGCCATTCCCATCAAAAGTCGGGGGCTTGCATCTCTGAAATGCCCCATAGTTACATCCTCGTGCAGTTTCCTATACCGCTTCCTCCTCTTCCTCCTCCTCACTCGAGATAATTGTCTCGGGGTCCAATCATTCCCTTTCCCCCCTTCCTGTGGTCCTTCTCCTCTCTTTCTTCTCATCCTCCCTTACAGCTTTGATCAGTTCTGTCACTACAGATGGTAGAATCGTATGCATGACTTGATGGACTTCCTCTACCACCACCTCTTTCACCGTGGCCCTTAAGTTCGCACTCTCATCACCACCTTCCTGGTGATGCATCTCGGGTTCTTCACGGGCCCTCTCAGCAGTCTTAGCCTTATTCCTAGTAACACGTGGTTCAGCACCACGTCCTCCCTATACTCTACCCCTACACTGTTGATGCACGATGTCCCTAGTTTATGTACTTCAATGTATATGTCTTTCATTTCTTACGCATGTGTAATACAGGAACTTAATGTAATGAGGTATATGTGTTTGGATGTTTATTTACTGTTGTTTCAACTTAGCCTTGTGATTATTCATGCTAACGGACCATGCTCATGGACCAAACGCACGAATGGACCATACTTATGGATTAGTCGCACGACTGAACCAGGTGACTGGATCAGTCGCATGACTAAGATATAAGATTGACTCCGTCGCACGAATAAACTTTTAGTCATGCGTATGAATCAAACACATGACGCAGTTGCACAACTGATCCATGATAATGGCTTAGTCGTACGACTGTATACTGAAAACCTATAAATACCACATAATTCGTGGAAAAATGGAACTCTTCGAATATAATCATACCCTAGCCGTCCAGAGCATCCCAGTTCATCCATCCAACTTCAAAGTTCGTTCCTGGTCGATTTCAACTCATTCTTAACGGTTGCTTAATCGTTAGATCGATCAAGTTGTCGTTCTCGCTGATTGGATCGCCAATCAAATAGAATTCCGCACTATTTGATCTGGTTTCACGTTGAATCGGTTAGTACTCCATACGTACATGGTCCTAACAAGTGGTATCAGAGCTTTTGCTCGTGATTCTTCATGGATTCAATTGGTGTTCTTGTTAAAAGTAACGTTTTAATTCAAAAGATCGGTGTTTTTGATTCAAAAGGTGTTTTTGAAGTGTTCTTGATTCAAATGTTTCAAACTTTTTGTCATACGGCAGATTAGGGTTTGTGAAAAATCATTTTTGGTGTCAAAGTGTCCAAAGTTTCAAATTTTTCATCCATAGCAGCTTCAGTCGTACGATTAGCTCAATCGCACGACTGAATCCTAATCGTACCATTCAACCGCACGACTGGACTTAGTCGCATCCCTAAATCGCATTATTGAACTCACTTGCACGATTGAACTCAGTCGCACGATTGAACTTAGTCCCACGATTGAACTCAGCGTCTCTTTCCAATCGCACGATTGAACTCAGCCGTACTCTTCTGGAAAATGAAATTGGTAATCATAACTCTGCGTTTACTATTGGGAAGGACTCACATATCCAGAATCTACTACTTATGGAAAATGAAATTGGTAATCATAACAAACCACCGAAACTGTTGACTTTGGATGAATACTCGTAATGGAAACAACGGTTTGAAATCTATCTGAACAGTGTTGATCCTAATCTCTAGATAGCCATTAAGACTGGTTATACTATACTAGTTTGTGCTAATGGGGTAAAGTTGACTTTAAGTGGTATGAATAAGGGACAAAAGGTTGCACACAATGCTAAGAAGAAAGCTTATGCTTTGTTGACTTAGTCAATTCCTAAAGACATATTCCATCAGTTTTCAGAACATAAGCAATCTAAGAAGTTATGGGAGGCTCTTGAAAAGAGGTACGATGGTAATGCAACCTTGAAGGCGCTGAAGGCTAAAGCTCTCAAAAAGGAATTCGATAACTTTTTACCAATAGGAAATGAGAGCTTAGATGATATCATTGATAGATTTTATCATCTGATGAGTGAGCTGCATACTCATGGTGTTACTACATCAATGAAGGATAAAGTATCAAGTTTTGTTGATGGTCTATCGGATAAATGGGATCCGTTTGTGTCTAATCTGAGACAGAATGATACTTTTGCAACTTTACACATCAATGATTTCATCTTGAAGTTAAGGGAGGAGGAACTATGTTTGAAATACAAGTCAAAGAAAGGATCTTACACTCAGAATCCTTCACTCTATAATGTTACTCCTAACCAAATTTCATCCGGAGCACCACTTCAGATAGCTTTTCTTTCCAACACATCTGGAACTTCTCAAAGTAGCTCTTTAGGAAGTGATTCATCAGGTTCATCTGGAACCCAATATACTATTCCTGACTCTAATTCCACCAAGCTGAAGACTAAGAATCTGGGGAATGTTACTGTTGAAGTAGCAAAAGAGCATATGGATCTTCTTGCTGCAGTGGTACACTCTTATGATGGTTTAGTTGCAGGTAAGATCAGAAATTGTCATCTAGCCGATGAAGATTATGAGCAGGTGGATGAAACTGAGTTGGAAAGAATGGATATCATGTGGGCCTTAGCCAGTGCTGTTAGAAGGGCTAAGAAGTTTGTGAAGAAGACGGGGTAGAATCTGGTTGCTACCAAAGACACAACTTTCAGTTTTGATAAAACCAAAGTTACATGCTTCAACTACGGTGAAAAGGGTTATTTCAAAAGAGAGTGCATGAAACCTAAAAAGACCGGAAATGGTAACCCCTTCTCATCGATCAACCGTCAGGAGAAGGAAAAGAAAGCTGCATCAACGAGTCAGCATTCTAAGGCATTGGTTGCTCAAGGAGATGAAGGACAAGATTGGTCCTTCAGATTTATGTCAGATGGAGACGCTAATGTGGCAATGGTAGAAGATCTTGATGATGGGTCAGCAAGTGAAGGAGATAACATAGCTGATAATGCCAATTCAGACGTTCAAGAAGCTATGGATGTTGTGGATCATTTGGTTGAAGATGAATTTACTGCTGCTAGCACAGAATCTCCCATCATCGAGGAATCCAAGTCTGCATTTATGGTAAACACTTCCAGTTCAGCACAGGTAAATATTGTTAGCACAGGTTGAACACTTGAATCAAATAATATGAAGATTTCTTGATCAAATAAGATGAACACAATGAAAACCCCTTTGATCTTCAATAAGATTGCAAAAATATGTTTACAAGTAATCCCCCAATCTATTGGTCATGCAACCATTAACCAAACCTGATTGCAATTAACCTATTTATAGTCTAGACTAATATTCACTAATTGTACTTAACCCCCTAGACTTATGCTAATTAATGGAGCTTACATATAAAACATAAAAATAACTAAAACATATTTAAATATATTTTGTTGACACAAAATATATTTATTACAAGAAAACTCCTAGTCATCTAAATCTTCAACGACTCATCTCGGTTCTTCGTCTCGAACGTGTCAGGTTTGACTTTTGCATTGACTTTGACCGTGATGTTGACTTCTGTTGACTTTGACTGTTTTGATAATATAGATTATCTTGTACAGCTCCAACAATACTCCCCCTTAGTCTATCATTATCAACGTCTTCATACGAATTCAGCCCCGAGAAGTCAACCATAGAAAGATCTTCAAATTGAAGCTTTCTAAATCTGATGAGAAAGATTATTTATCTCATAAACTCCCCCTATTTATATGCTCCCCCTTTTCTAGTGCATCCTTTGTGAAGATATTGGAACAGCTTTCCCAAATCTCTAATCTCGAGTGCTTCAGAAGATGTAGGAGGAGGATTCCTAGCTCGGTATCTTCTGCAAACTTGAGGAACAGGTTCTCTAATCAGCTAAACTACTCAACTGATGATCGGCCATGACTTACAACAAAAATATGAAACACATTCACAAACACAATCTCGACATTTCTAATTAGATCATTTCATTTTAACAAAATAAACTCGGGTTTATCTGTGTATGAAAACAAGCGAACCCGTGTTCGTTTGTGCGCAAATTCTGTGAAATGCATGAAAAATGATAAAATTGTAATAGCATAATATGGAAGACCTAAAATAATATTGAAATGAAAATTTATTATAATTTTTTATTTTATTATTTATTATAATATTTTTTAATTTTAATTTTTTTATTATATTGTGATTAAAAAAAATTTTAATTACCGAGAACTGATTTGATCATGAGATCACATCCTCAAGATATACTTTAGCACAAAGATGAATTTAATCATCGACAAGCAATGAGATTGTAACGCCCCAAAATTTCAAAATGAACCAAAGTGGCGGAATAATATTAATGATAGTGTTATTGAATTTTATTCTCGAAAAGATTGGTTAGTTCGTCAAGTTTAGGTTGGAAAACAAAATGTTGAAAACTTAAGGGATCAAATGTGGCTAAAGATGAAATTTATATAAAAACCCTA
>BJCO01814307.1:0-14553 GCA_018326465.1 Flaveria floridana
ACAACCTTACGTTCTGCCTCACACAAAACCCAATCCGCCTCGCACAGATTTTCTGCAATCTGAATCACTTAGATTTTTCCTTCTGCAGTTGGATCACACAACTGTTCTTCCCCTTAGATCTGCTCAATTGACTTGTTTGAACGTATCACAGGTTCGGGCTTCAATTAATCTCTCACAGATTCAATCGGGTGGCCTCGTTCTTCTTCACAGCTCGATCATCTTTCTCCTCGCCTTCACATGCTCAATCTTCTTCCCGTAATCGTTCCCCCTCGCTCTGATACCAATTGTTAGAATATTGGCCCAGAAAAACAAATATAATACTCGATATTTTGTGGGAACTACCACAATTCTTTTTATTAATATGAAGAACAAAAGACCACACCTTAAACTCTATACAATGACCCTATTTTATACTACTCCTAACCTAAATAACTATGAAATCACAACTCAAACATAGCTGGAATGACAGCCCATTCACAGCCCAAATATTCAATACTTTCCTATTATTTACCTTGACTAACATATTCTACATGTTAACTAATTCCACCCTCATCTTTCTTGATTCACCCGTATACAACCTTGAACATCATGATTAATTTCTAACAGAAATAACATAATATGTAATCATATTTGACATGCTGATTATATATAGGAAGTTATAAAGCATTTTGACAAGAGGATTGTCCCTTACAAAAATTGACCATTTTGACCCAACCCAGTTTTTACTTACCCCAGTATTGACCCATTACCCAACCTGCCTGATCCTCCCACTTTGCGTCTCTAGGGTGTATTCTACTGTTTGAGCACTTAGAAATATCGAAGTTAACTGAAGATAAAGAAGTACAAACCTCCATTCCTTTCGCTTTATTTGCTTGTCTTTGTTCCTGTTAGGAATTAAAAAACACCATCCGTCTCTTTTCAAGCAAGTCTATTGGAGATCTCATGATATTATATTTTCTTCATGGAAGTTTGGTTTAATGCAATCTCTCTCTGGATAGAGTAGCTGGAGTGAGTTAACAAAGACTATTCAGGCCACAATTGCAATCTTTGTCTAACTTTTAAGAGTGCCACCAAATGATGTTGCTTTTATATTTAGGCACAAGTAAAATAGATTCTATCTTTAGGCACAACATATATATGTTGCTTTTATATATGTTGCTTTTATATTTAGGCACAAGTAAAATAGATTCTATCTTTAGGCCATTGACACAATTTGGTAATGCCCAATCTAACCAATTTTGCATTTACTAACCAAAATTATACCCATCCATTCATTTGTGTTTTTGAATTCTCTATATTGAACGGTACGTAGCCTCAGGGATCTTGTTTGCAAAACTTAAAAAGGTATTAAAAACCTTTTTTTATGAAGAACATGTTACTACAATGTATGGGTAATAATATATCACATGCATTTGTATGTATGCTTTGCCCCATATACATTATACCCCCTTTACGACCAGGTCCACCACCAGGCCTCCATCATTACGGTTTGAATTCCTCTTCTTGCCACCACCTACCCCTCCCAGACCCTGCTCTTGAGTGGGATATACTGGGTTTGTTTGTTTGTTTGTTTGTTTCCCTTGTTAATCTGTGAAACACTCTTTTCTATGAGTTACAACTTATTGGAAAACCAGATTCTGAAATTTAACATGGGGGTAGTAGTCATTTACTTGCAACTTTTGCAGGATTTGGAGCCTTTGATACTGGCACCATCTTTAGTGGCCTTAAAGTGTTTGCTTTCTGATTTACGGTCTAAATGTGAAAACCTTATTGTACAGTGGCCTCCATCCTGAACTGCATATATGTTGTTCTGATGTTTTTGGACTGTTTAGATCATTACCAAATGTTACTAATATTGTTTCTTTTACAGTTGCTGAATATTTATTCACCAAAATTTGAGACTGGTGGAACCTTTTGGCCAATTGTGCACAACTCAACAGTTTTTTCCTTGATATTAATGCACATAATTGCTGTGGGTATATTTGGTCTGAAGAAACTTCCCTTGGCTTCCAGTTTCACTATTCCACTCCCAATCATCACTCTTTTGTTTAACAACTACTGCCGGAAGCGCTTCCTACCGGTTTTCAAGGGATATCCTGCTGAGGTTTGTTAAAACACTGTTATCCACATTAAATAAACATGGAAGTGTGCCACATGCCCGATATTTATGATGGTGTTTGCTAAAAATACCACTTGTTGTACAGTGCATGATAAAGAAAGACAGAAGTGATGAAGCAATGTCTGATTTTCATGAGAAACTACTCACTGCATATCAAGATCCAGCTTTGAAGCCGGTCCATTTCTCAGGAAGAACTGATGGCCACAATGCCCCACTTCTTGCTTCTGAGATGTGAACATGCTTTTTCAACAGGTTAAATTGGTTTGCACCATAATACAAGTTTGACAGATGGCCTGGTACAATTATCACATGCGGCCTAGTAGTCTGTATACCTTTCTGCATGGATGGATGGTATATGTGTGCTTTTACTGTTGCAATTGCCTTCAATACGCTTGTTCTGAATTTCTGATCCTAGTTTTTAGAAAAGCGACTGAACCTGGCTTGATGTGACTGTAATAGTCGTTTTAGATTTTCTTGTTATCCGCGATGTAAAATAGCTTTGTCATGTTGGAGGTACAATAACGGTTCATTTGTGATGGTAAGCTTGTTTTGTTATTTCTATAGGATAGTAATTACAATAATACATGATAAGCGCTTTTGTTGAAGCCTTGAATGGTATGCTGCAAATACCATGTATTTATGCACTGTGACATTGTATATTTTCAATCATTCTTTCTTTTGATGCATGTTTTTCAAAAATTTGATTCTTCTAAGGTTACTTCCCAACCTTGACTAGCTTGTTCTTAATGTTCTTAGTATATTTTCTCTGTTTCACTTGTTTAGTCTCAATTTCTGCTTACTATAATTCCTGCTAACTTCGTTATACCTTGTGATTTGTACACTCTATTAGTTATGACTTGCACAATTTTACAATGATCATATCCTGAATGACAAAGCTACAGTGATTTGGACCTTGTGCAGCGAAAGTTATACCTTGCATCAGACCTGGTTTTATCGGCTCTTCACAAGGTCAGTTAATACTTAATCCTTTGTGAGCTCAATGTTGGTTAATTATCATAATTTCTATATAAATATGTAATTTTACTTGTTTGAGGTAGTTACAGAAGATGGCATATGCCCGGATTCTCCTGTATAGTCCTTTTATTAGAGTTGAATATAGCCATGTAATTTTAGAACTTATTTAAGTATAGTCAGCTTGACGGTAACCACTGTTCTATTCATAGAATGCCACATGGAGGAATAAGAATGGTCTTTGACTTGTAATTGCCATTTGTTCCTAATAAAACATCAAACCCAAATCCATTCATAATATATTTATCTTAAGCCTTATGCCCATTAAGAAAATAACTCATCAATCCATGTGGCATTTTACAAAACCCATCTTATTTTATCGCCGTGTTAAACAATTTAATATAACCATATATATAGAGTCAAACCTAACCATGTTAGTGAATTAATAATATACAAGTATACTATATATTACTTGCATTATTTAAGTTTTCAGCTTTGTTAATTGGGCCAGTTTGTAATATTAAATTGATGTGGGTGTCAGCTTTAGTTGCCACTTGCACATTTTGTCCCCTGGCTTTGAACGTTATTAGATTAACCATCAATGGTGACTATAACATTAGATTGAGAACCTAAGCAGATTGTGGTGAGTTTCTACTTGTAAAATACTGGTCAATATTTTCATTTGTGATACACCTGTGTGTGTGTATCCATAGGCCTGACTTGTTGGTTGGCTCTCGTGGCACTGTTTATTGTTTATTTATCAGAAACTATTTCTATTCTAAACCCTTGCAGGACAGAACATCCATAAGGGGTTAAGTTATAATAGATAAGGATTGTCACTTTGGTTTAACATGATACATAATCTTATAGCTGAAAAGGTAACTGGATCAATTAGGGTTGAAAGTTGCACAAAGTTACAACCTCCTATGGAAATAGTGTAATAGCTTTTATCATATCTAGCACCTTACTTAGTTAGTGAACACGGACAAAAAGTGTGCGCGGATGTGAAGAACCCACTGACCCGTTTCAACCCCCCGTATGAACATAGTTTTAATGTTATTCTAGTCATCCAAAACGCCTATTCCATCACCTCTACGAATAGCCATGCTGAAGATGCACCATAAAAAATTATTAACCAATTTAGATGGGTCAAGCACTCTTTAGAATGAATATTTATAAAAAAATGAATATTTTAATCCTTGATTAGGTAGGGGAGAAGCGTCCAAATTTTACCTTTTAGACACAATTATTAGAATTATCTAATAAGAGATGTGACAGCTGAAAAGATTTTTGAACCATCACCAACTCAAAAGGTTCACGCTAGAGGCGCGCTGCCCGCGCGATGAAAAACTGACCGGCACCCTCTCTCTTCTTCCTCTTTCCTTCCCCTCTCACAAAACCGAATAGGCGGCACCCTTTTTCAGGGGTACAACCCCTCCCTCTCTCCTCCTCTCCTCCACATCTGCTAACACATCAACCACAGATCTCTTCCATATCACAGCATTGGAGATGATCTAAAGGGTTAACTTAATAGTTAAGGGCCATGATTTTGGCATAAAACTAATAAGGGTCACATGCTTGAATCCTCCATTGTTTTCAACTTATTAACCACCATGTTCATAGAATTTCTTTGGTTAGTTGTCATAGAGTGCTCTAAAGTTTCTTTGGTTCATATGAAGTGTGTCTTGTACTCTTGTGTGGACCCAATGGATTACTGAGGCAGAAGAGCCATAATATATAAAAAGCACCAGATATATATAAATTGATTATTCTAGTCCTTGAATAGGTCAGGAAGAAGTGTCCAAATTTCAACTTTTAGAAATGATCCTTAAAATAAACACAGAGATGTGACATGCTTCATGACCTTTTCATCTCCTTACTATCAGTTTGACAAGATCTTCTCCTTCTGCACCTATATATAACCACATCATGATTTAGCTTATTCATAACTCCCAACAAATCAAACACCTTCAGGTTCTTTAAAACTACAAATTTCAGTTTTTAGACAGGGGTATGGCTAGGAAGAGAAAGCTAGCGACTGGTCAAGAACAGAGTCCTCAATTCAACATGTCCTGGGACGGGATGTTGACCGAATCAGTGGTAACTGCAGCACTAGGTGGCCCCCGGCAAGCCCGCAAGAAATTTGTGGGGGTCCGGCAGCGGCCATCTGGCAGGTGGGTTGCAGAAATCAAGGACACCATACAGAAGATTAGAGTATGGTTAGGAACCTTTGACACGGCTGAGGAAGCAGCTCGAGCCTATGATGAAGCTGCTTGCTTACTACGTGGAGCCAATACTCGCACAAATTTCTGGCCTTCTCAACCGTTTTCAACCACACCCGCCCTTCCCTCCAAAGTCACAAGCCTTCTTCTCCGTCGGCTTGAAGCCAGGAATAAGTCTTTAGCAGCAGCTACATCATCACAGAGTACTTCTATGCTTCCGGTCAATCATCATGATGAGGTGGCACAACCAGAGGAATTCAGAGATGACGTTGCTGAGTTCTCAGATATGTGTTTTACTGACTTACTCACGGATCTTGATGGGTTCCTACCCACCAATGATACAAGTGATCTTCAATGCAACAGGAGCTTTGAGTCATCTATACCTTTTCATAAGAATCATTGTGATGTTCAAGCAGTAGCTTCGAGTTCAAGTGAAGATACGAATGCTGGAAGCGTAACAAAAGAAGATGACGAAGAAGAAGACGCATTTGATTTCAAGTTTATTGATGAAGTTAGATCTGCTTGCAACTTCTCTCCATTTGATATAGCTCAAGAAATTGATTTAGAGTCGAAGGAAGAAGAAGAAGAAGGAGAAGAGCCATTGACAATAAGTGAAGCAATGAAAAGGATGAAATACGAACGCAAGTTCTCGGCATCGTTGTATGCTTTCCATGGTATACCTGAGTGCTTAAAGCGAAAGTTTGGTACCGCAGGGTCCAAGATGCAAAGAACCGATTGCCGAGCAAATGAAGAAACCGAAAAGGTTGTGGTGGTAGAAAATAAGGCAACTGATGTGGGCCCGGTTTCCGGTTCGAGTGATTTTGTTGATGGAGAATTATCGCTTTGGAGCTCCCTTGATCTTCCTACCATTTGCTATTTTAGTTAGACCCGAGATCAAGTGTTTATATAGTTTACGTCTCTACGACCCGTGTTAATCTTTCTAGTAGTGAGAAAGAAACATATTCCTAAAGAAGGAAGATGCCTGATGCTTAATTTGTTTTCCAATGTTCATAAACGAACGTGAGATTTCTGTTGTCCAAGTTGTTACACACATTTTACAAACGAAAATCAATACTCTTTTAAACAGTTATAACCACCATCGATTACATTTGTATTATGAAAAGAGACCAAGTATTCATGAGGAGCAGGATGTATTAATCAAGAAAAACCTACGAATCCGCAAGAAGATTGGAGGAGGGTGATGACATTTTTTGATGAGCAACAAAACACTAAAACAGTTAAACAGCCATTGATTACACATTCGTGATTACTAATGTGTAATGTAATGTTGACGGGACAAGTCTACATAAAATATGTTGTTAAGAATATCTTGAGTCCATAAAATACATGATCTAGTGACATTAATGATTGTTCCTTACAAATATAATGTGAGTTGAAATTTTTACAAAGTGTAAAATATGTGGTGTTTAGATATAAAAAAACAGTTGTTAAAAAAATCTGAACATTGTGTGATGATTTTAGTGTCATCGTATCATTTCAGTTAATTGTGATTACTTGTTACTAAGGGAAAATCAGCTTAACTATCGAAATGGGTTAGAATTGCACACTCATTTAAAAACTAGTTTGATTTCTGTGAACCTTGCTTTGGAGAAATCTGGTTCGTAGAAACATCACGGCTTCACGCCAACAAACACACTTCTTTCGCAAATCCTACCAGTTACATCCGACAACCATATTGACTAAGCTCAAAGCGACAATGTTAAGAAGCAATTCATACATGTTGTCGGGGACTTGTCATCGTGGATGTTATGAAGTAGTCGTCCACATTTCCATGCATTCACAAAAAACAAGTTTTTCTTATGCATGTTCCTCTTCCATCGTAAACGATCCATGCGGAGCGCATATAACTATCGTTCAAAAAGTTCCCACAAAGCATTAAGGATCACATATTCACATGAATTTCACGTACTTTATTAATTTGATCATAAGAAGACATATATTGCTTAAAAACCCAAACACTAACGAGTATACAAGTTCTTGTTGACTCGTATTAAACCATTATATTTGTCTCATATTAAACCATTGTAATTGTGGGGGCATGATTGTCAACTTCTTGTTGACTCGTATAAAAACCATGAATGTGCAACAAAATGGGAGGTGGGAATCTTCTTCTTTCCATCGGTTTTGTAGGAAAAAACAGGGGTTTTAATCCAAAGATACATCTTCATTTCTATAAATTCAAAAAATTTTAAACTTCACATTGGTTTGGTTTCAGGAACAAAAAGACCAATCATTCTATCGGTTAACTTGGTCGCGATTATTGAACCCGAATCCGACAGCAGTCGGACCCACCTTCTGCTTCCCCTCTCTTCTCCTCCAATGGTGGGTTCTTTCATATTGTGACAGACTGATCGAGAGAGGGAGGGAGGAGGTTGTAAGTTCATTAACCTCTTGATAATTTCATCAATTGCAGGTTTCTTTCTCTATATCTATAATTCGTTCTTTATAATATTAGATTAGATGCATTTTATCATGTGTTTTGATGATTTTTCTGGAATTTAAAAACAATTTTCCTTCTTTATATGCAAGATTCAATTTAGAAATGTGTAAAATGGCAACTTTTGCATGATTTTAATTATTCTATCAGTTGCCGATTATTGTAATATTTGACGATCTTCTATATAATATGAACTGCATGGAGCTAACAAATAGCTATCATATTCTCATCCCTTTTGAATTTTGTAATAATTATTTTATGTAAATAGAAACACAAAACCTATCAAAAAAATAATAATTTCTTCTTGCAGAAACACAAAAAGACTGATTTACAATTCGCCCAAAACCCAACAATTGTTGCGGCAAACGATAGCTTGTTTTTTGGCATTTTCGAAAGAATAAAGGTTGTTTTTTGTTTTTACTATTTCCAATTAAAATTATGTTGGGGTTTCTTAAAGATCGTTAATTTTCCATTATAATTTCTTAATTTAGATTATTTTCTTGATTGATCTTTATCCGCAGAATTCTTACTTAAAGAATCTTGATACTGGCATTTGTTGGAATATCTTGCAGCCTGTTAAGGTAAACTCTTTCAAATCAAACCATTTTGAAAACACACATTGAAACATCATCTTTTTTAGATGAAATGCCAGATTACCTGACTGCTCCTATCAGTTTAATCAAACGATTTATGGTTGTTTTTAGTGGGGACTTGCGTGATACGTTCTTGATCAAGAACGTAAAAGAGGTAAAATGGGCGGTTGTTCTTCAAGCCATGTTAGAACAATTAAACCAAGGAAATCATGGCGTCATTGTAGCAAAAAGATACGTATGCCCGAGAAACTGAAGAAAAAGAAGAACAATGAGGCAGGGGGAGACTCCGTTACGGATAATGAGAATGTTGACACAAGTGTCACTTGCAGGGAAGTGTCTTCTCATGAACCAACTAAATTGGAATTACACACTAGTCAGAGTGCTGCTAATGGTACAATTTATTTCCTATCCTATAGCAGCTAGACCTAAAATTATATTATTTACATAATAAGCTAGATTGTTTAATAAAATGATCTAGAAGTACTATACTTTCTGTGACTTTTAACATGATCAACTTGACCACCCATTTTCTTTTAAGTTGATTTTCTTATTTTTTATCCATTTGACCCATCAAAGTAATAACTTGACCATTTAAGTAAACGGGTCAAAGCTGACCCCTCCAAATAAAATAATTTGTTACCAACTGGAAATGACATGAGCTATCATCTTCGTGCAGTAGATGATCCATGGTTTGATACTGTCAGCAGCATTGAAGATTCTGAATCAGATGATGACTTTACTAGTGTGCATGGAGGTAAGATCTCAAACAATTGCACTCGGGTTTTCATTGCAAACCAACAAAAGAATACAACAGTTTGCAAGAATGAGTGAATTTCAACATATCATGGAAACAATAATGTTAGAAAACCATATATCTTGAGAATTTTCTTGTGCAAAGCATAAACTGGGGGCCGTTTTAGTTATATTTCATCTGTAAAGTGTCAACGGGTTGAAATTCAACTTAAAGTATTCAAATCCTCACAAGGTCCTATATTGTTCTATTAAAAAAGTAAGATTTGCATATCAAAAATATATTTCTTGACCCATCTAAGCCACCCATCTTGCCATTTGCAATCAAAATTCAATAGCTTTGTGATAAACATAATGCGTGACTAAATTATAGTAAATTCTACTTCCTTTCATGGCTAAAGACGATAATCCAAACTGGGATGATGAGGTGTCATCATGTTTCTTCGACAACAAAGAGAATACACCGACTAAAGGCGGACTCGAGCAAGTTAGCCAGTTTTCCATGTTAGGCTCTCGTGGACATCGTGGTGATTCCAGCCCTACGTATAAGTTAGGACGTAGTTATAGCAGTTATAATGGTGATAAAGATGATAAAAAGCAAGCCCACATCTTGAAGCCTGGGGCAGCCCAATTGTATCATTCTGCTAGTTTCCATGACAACATCACTAACACATCAAATTCAGGCTCACAGAATCAGACAGGAAAACCCACAGTTATTAAGCTAGCGGTAAAAAGAACTGTTGGAGAGGATTTCAATGGAACCCGTATGTATAAAACACTTGAAACTTGTAAAGATTTTACCTTTCTGATTTCATTTCAAGAAATCATGAAGCTAAAATACGAATGAAATGAATTGCAGGTGCTACAGAAAAGTTTTTTTATCGCCCACGGGCAGGATTCTTGATTCCATGTTGTGCAGATGAGAAGCCCGTTCCTGGATGTTGGTCTGCTATTGACCCATCCAATTTCACTCTCAGGAGCGAAAATTATTTCAAGTATTATATCAAATTCCCTACCTTTACAAGCATCGGGTCATTTTAAATAAGCACGATCACTCCTGGGCTGAACCCAGCCCTTTCGGACTTGGTTGAGCCCGAAAGTTGCAATCAGTTCTTATATCTGGACAAAGCCAGCTAGGCCCAGTTGTAGGACCGGTCAGCGGTTGCCCCATTCTCTAGGCCATTACCTAAAAGTCTAAAACTATAATTTTTCCTATGTAACATGTGTTAACATTCGAACTTTATTTGTAATGTGTATATATATTTGTATGACTGTATGATTTACAAAACTTACCTGAAGTACTTTAGGGAAACAAATATTTTATCCTTGTTAAAGTCATATAGGTATAGTTTTAATATTTGAAAATGAAATATCTTCATTGAATTTAAAACATATATGTAATATAACTTGATCAATTTTCATAACTTGCAGAGATAAATCAAAAAAACCTGCTCCAAATTATTGCCCTTATACTCCATTTGGGGTAGATCTCTTCGTATGCCCGAGGAAGATCAACCACATTGCCAAATACCTCGAGCTTCCTTCGTTAAAAGGCGGTGGCAAACTTCCGCCTCTCCTCATTGTCAATATTCAGGTTCAGGTTTTTAGTGGCTGTTTGATTCGGCAGAACTTTACTTAATGCAATGTCTAATGTTGTATGTATGTGTGCTGCTACAGTTACCTAGTTATGCTGCTCAGATGTTCCTTAGTGACAGTGACGGTGAGGGTTTGAGCCTCGTGTTGTATTTCAAACTGTCGGAAACATACGAGAAAGACACTCCTGCTCAGTTTCAAGAGAGCATTAAGGTAAGTAAGATGTCTGGATTGCCAGTTACTTTTAGCCATAGTTGTCAATAGCGAATAGCGGTAAATAGCGACAAGTCACCTATATGCTACGTAGCGAATAGTGATAAATAGCGTCCGCTATTTCGTGTTTAGCGATAAGGTAGTAGAAGCTTTAAGAAATGTTTTACATTCAATAAATAAACATGTTTAGCTATAAAGTAGTAGAATATATAAGCAAACACCACCAAATTAGCTAAAATACTCTATTTGTGTCAATTTTAAGGTAAGTAAGATGTCTGGATTGCCAGTTACTTTTAGCTTATTCGACTTAGCTGCTTTAGCCCTTTAGCCCATTAACAGTGATGATGTGTGCAGAGATTAGTGGAGGACGAAATGGAAAAGGTAAAGGGTTTCAGAAAAGAAACGACTGTAGCTTTCAGAGAACGGTTAAAGATAATGGTGGGTGTGGTCAACCCAGATGACCTTCTCTCTAACAGCACCGAGAGAAAGCTTTTGCATGCTTACAATGAAAAACCTGTCCTTTCACGCCCACAACATAACTTCTTTCGGGTACTTTTCATTCTCAAACTCAAGATTAATCAAGTTAACAGATCATAACAATCTCACATGTCTTATTCATCCAAACACAGGGATCAAATTACTTTGAAATTGACCTGGACATTCATCGATTTAGTTACATAGCAAGAAAGGGATTAGATGCATTTCGTGAGCGCCTAAAAGATGGAATAATGAATCTAGGCCTAACAATTCAGGTAAGCTATAAACTAACATCACTATCCATTTTTAACTAACTAGAACAAATTTGATTTACAATACCTGATTTGGAAAAAACAGGCTCAGAAACCAGAAGAGTTGCCAGAGAAAATTCTTTGCTGTTTGAGATTAAACAAGATTGACTTTGTTAATCATGGTCAAATACCCACATTAGTAGCAGACTAGTAGTTGATGAAACTTCATCCTCTTGATTTCTTCATATTTGTTCTTGGCCATTTGTACATTAATCCTGGAATTTACTAAAAAAAGGTGATTTTTTTTCCTCCTGAGTTTAGAATAATAAAGAAAAAAGGAACGATTATTTTCCCTCTATGTTTTGATTTTATTGAGTCAACAAGTTGGTTCACTGTTGTAGTTATGATGTACGCGTTGACATTTTCATCACTGGTTTTGTAAATACAGGATCACTATCATCATTATTGTACACTGCTTCGAATTATATTTGTAGTTTGATTTCGAATCATTTATTCTGACCATGAACTTCTTGTTTACAATATTCACAATTAGCGAAACCTTATTATACATTCTTTTTTATCTTTAAAAGAACCATATATATGCAACTTGACTTAAAACTACTACAAATCTTAAGGTAGCATGGTCAAATGAAAAAAAGTAAAAAATAAGAGGAAAAGGAGAAAAATAATTCTACATATTCTTAAATTTTCTTCTAATTATTTTTATAAGAAAATCCTAATAGATGCATAAGAAAAGCATATTTAGTTGACTTTTATTGGTGTATAAATTTTGGTGTCTCTTCTACATTACAAGTCGGGGACCCACGAGATTTTGTCATGTAAGTGGGTTCCCCGGGTTACCAAATTGAACTACAGTTCCAGAAATGTGGGAAAAAACACGCCTTGTTTGTAAAGAACCAAAACTTTAAACTATCAAACTAATTATAGAATGGGATAGTATGTACCTCCATTAATATTGGGATTTATGAGTTCTTGAGCCCCAAAATTTTGTGACGGAGTCAGCAATGGGAGTGAATGTCAAAAAAAGCTTCTTGTTCATCCTGTCGTATTAACAATTTGACAATCTTCAACACCATTATAAGGTAAAGGGATCAATTATAAAACAAAACAATTATTTTTGACCTCTCAAGTCAACTCAAATAGTTTTCAGATTTAAAAAGTAATATGTTGTAACAATGATCACAAGTGAGATCTTGAAAAGATTCAATCTGAGGGAAACTTACATTGATTAAATCCTGAGAGTTGTGTACTTTTGATGAATCAAAAGAACCAGGCTGATTAAAACTTTGCAGCCTACAATTTCTAAATCCACTGCAAACAATGCTCGTAGATGCTCCATTCTCTGGCATCTGTTGAGAGGCTGCACGCACCGCCACTATACTGCCACTTAGGGTTGAACTGCCGCCATATTTCCGCCTTCCTGTTGCCCACAGAAAACCACCATTCGAAGGTGTTGCTTGAGTGGGGAGTACACAAATGCCTTCAACTTTAGACCCCTGTGTAGTGTGTGAAAGGTCCAACACCGTGTCAAGTGATGCTTTTGAATATGAATCATCGACATCGTTTCTTCTCGCAATATGAGGGGCATCTGTAGGAACTGCTTTACAGAAAGAAGTTTGTTCTTGGCATGTTTTGTGGACTCTTGTTGAAGCTCCAGATGCCCAAACCATGCCTCCTGGCTTCTTTCTGAATGATAACTTTGCTAAATCATTTGCTAACTTTCATTGATAGTAAAGGTGTTCTTTCTCATATCATATCTTAACCACGATCATTCCCAATCACTCGATGTTTATAGAAAATGAAGTTGGGTTGGTACACACAATCCGTGAAACCGTTGACCCAATAATTCAACTAGTTGACCTGGCTTACCGGTTTTAGCAGAGAAGGCAATTTCAACTAGTTTATATGAAAAATTGAAAATGAGAAACAAATTGAAAATAAAGTTGCAAAGAAGAAAAAGGCCAAACTGATTTTTTTTCCACAGCAAATTCAGATTCAAGTGTTTATAACCTCCTAGATTGCTTAAGTTCATAAAATCTGGATTATAATTTTTATACAACTGTTTAAAAATCATATATAGCATATTAGTAACTAATGAAACTCCAATAGAGTGGAGAAAAAAGTTTTGCAAGCCTGACCCACTGTAAAACTTTGCCCGTTTTCTCCCAAAAACAGTAAGATCCATTGCACAACCTGCCTAACCCATCAATTTTTGCATCATATAAATTTGAATTACTTGGCATTCTCTGTTGGAAACAACTAAAAAACCAACTAGTTACTCACCTACGTGCTTCGTCATGGACCTTTGCATGAATCTCTTTGTTAGGTGGGTACTTTGGCAAGCTTGCAGGATCACAAGCATAAGGCTTCGTATGGAAATACTGTTAATACATTCTGGTTAGAAAAGTCAACTCTTGATTTTGTGCACTAAAATTTTTGTATAAAGATACCTCAGATTTGAGAGCAGATGTAGCGGTCCCACGCTTGCAAGGCTCTATAGAAAGTAATGTGTGGATAAGGTCAACTGCAGTTTCCGGGAGCTGTTTACATGTTTCCCGAAGACTACTTTGATAAGCATGATGTGGTTTAAACATGGTTGCAAGAGGAAGTTTGGACCTGTTCCAGTATTCATCAGGGGGAGTTCCACAAAGCTTCAATATTTTGTGCAATTGTTCCACCTGAAAAAGATGATTTACACCAAGTCTGCGAGATTAAAATGAAACAAGGAATAAGAGTTGAAAAAAAAACTTATTCTTGTATTCCAGGGTTCTATTTTATGAGAGAAACGAAAGGAACTTTAGGGAATGTTTGGGATAATCTTTACGAAGTACCTCCCATATTTATTCAGAAAAATCAGATTATCATTTGAAAATTGAGATAACAT
>BJCO01814337.1:0-24921 GCA_018326465.1 Flaveria floridana
TTTAGGTAAAACAACACAATAATGTTGTGTTTATGTGGCGCAGGATTTGTGTTTGTCTCTCAGCATAAGAATTTCCTCACAAACTCACTAAGTTTTACAGGTTTGATGATTTAGAATCTCTAACTAAGTTGATGATAATATACTAAGTTAAGAAACATGAGAAATAGTTTTTCAAGATACTTGTATATATTACTTCTCAACTCAGTATTACAAGACTCTTACAAAGCATGCTAAATGTGTTATAAAGACAAATTATTTATACTACTATCTACAGTCGGTTATTCTTTGAAAACTAGCTGGAACTTACATCTAAAAAAAATACTACATTGCTATAGGTAAGGTATCTAAGATAAAATACTATCCTAGATTAGGTAGTCATTACATGTCCATGACTTACCTTTTTGTTACTAACTAAAGTTGGTAACTGTACTAACTGAAAAAGGTGAACGGTGGAATAAAGTATGGTCAACTACATGGGCATGGGAAAACGCCATGCAGTATATCAGAGTTGGCAGCATGTGTTAGTCAGACCATACTTATGTCCATCAGTTCATAGTTAGTTCTTCCGAAGGTTAAATGGCTTCGGAAGAATAAGTTCTTCCAAAACCATTTATACTTCGAAAGAAATAACTTCTTCCGAGACTTTTTCTTGTTTTCATGACTTTTGTTCTTCGGAAGACTTTGTCTTGAATCTTCTAATTGTTTACTTCGGAAGGAGGACTACTTAGTCTCGGAAGACGGAGTTCTTCCTTTGGAAGTTCTTCATCCTTATGCTTCGGAAGATCTTTAACATAGCTTTGAAAGTGAATCTTTGTCTTGGAAGTCTTTATTTAGTTGCACTTAAAATCTTCTAAATGTAGTTTTGGTTACACCAGCCTCATCTGATCCAACATGTGGCATTTTTACATATAACGTATATTAAAAATGATTATATTACTGTTGATTTTAAAATCAGTGATCCTCTTTGAAGACATAGTATAAATTACAAAGTAAAAAAATGCGCAGATAAAAGTGATTCTTGAGAAAAAAAATGCTCTAGATATAAGGAATGATGTTTTAGACTCTAAATATGAATAAAATTAATTAAAATCTGTATGAAAAATATGATATATCTAAGTTTTGAATAAATCAAAAAATGAATGCAATATTAAACTACTTTGTTCTAAATGATTTTATATTAAAATTAGATTGACTTTTGATCAGAATACACAAATTTGGAAGAAGAAATTAATTTTATATATAAATTGGATCGAGTTTTGATTAAATAAAATTAAAAACCTAAAAAAGATATAAGTAAAATCAATTGAGATCTTAGCCCTCTATTTCATGAATTAATAGTTAAGATTAATTTTTAAGCATAAAAGTGATCTCAATGGTAATATGGGAAAAACTACTTTTGACTTTTTTTCAAATTCTCTCACTTTATTTAAATGTTCATAATTTTTTTATATGATATTATTGTTTAAAATTAATGGCACCATAAAATTAAGCGTTTTATCCTCTTTAATTTGAGTATGGGATTGTAATATTTGTTTTAATAAAAAAGTTCGTTGTTATGAAAATGTGTTGTCTTATGATAAAAACAAAACATTCGTATTGTTTTGTCGTAACACAAAACTTTTGTGTTGTTTAACGTTAAGACAACACGTTATGTGTTATGTGTTGTTTTAGGGTAAAAAACATGTTATGTTCTGGTTTACGGTAAAACATATGTTTTGTGTTGTTTAATGTTGAATGTCACTTAAATTTATTCTAAAATTGTGTTGTTTTATTATAAGAGGGTGAATTCTGTATTGTTTAATGATAATAAAAAACCTTATATGGTTGTTTTGGGTTATATATTGTTTTACGGTAAGAGATCATGTTTTGTTTTGTTTTGTTTTGTTTAGTGTAAAAGATTATATAATTCAACATATTTATGTGTTGTTTAGAGTAAAATAACAAGGTAAAGAATCACACCATGTGTTGTTTTATAATAAAAAAGCACGCTCTATATGGTTAAAATGTAAAACAACACATTCTTTGATGCTTTCATGTGTTGGTAGTATGTAAAATAGCACGTTCTGTGTTGCTTTCATGTAAAACAACACGTTTTGGGTTATTTTCATATAGAACGGGATTTTATGAGCTGCTTTCATGCGAAAAAACATATTTTGTGCTAGTTTCACAAGAACAACATACTATCTGATGTTTTCACATAAACAATATGTGATGTACTTATTTAACATAAACCAAGATGTTTTTAGCTGATTTAGGGTAAACCAGCACATTTTGGGTAAAACAGTAGAAAACATGTTGTGTTTATGTGGTATTTTGACATATAAGCCATATTAAAATGATTTTATTAGCGTTCATTTTAAAATCCGTGATCGTATTTGAAAACATAGTATAAATTACGAAGTAAAAAATTGTGCAGATCAAAGTGACTCTCGAGAAAGAAAATGCTCTATTATATAGAGAATGATGTTACAGACTCTAAATATGAATAAATATAAACAAAATCTGTATCAAAAATATGATATATCTAGGTTTTAAATAAATAAAAAAATGAATGTAATATTAAACTACCTTTGTTCTAAATTGATTTTGTTGGTCCAAATGATAGTTTAAACGTGCTTTGGATGAAGTTTTAACATAAAAAACCTTAAGTTATCACTATTTTCAATCACTTGGGGACCAATTAATTATACAAAAATAAACACAAATCAAGAAAAACCCATTTGCAATAAGTTTTTGATAAGATGATTAAGAACAATGCTGAAAGATAACAATAATAAGCTCTTAGCAATACGCAGTGAATTCAAATAAGTAGTATTTCATTAGTGTTCCAAGAGTTACAAAATAATCAACAAACAAACAAACATATTTATACAGGAACTAGTTTCACATACAGTTTTGCATGGTGCAAAACAATCATGCTCTGTGACCATGTGAAACTATCGAGCGAAACTACAGTTTCTCATGTAGTTTCACATGCTGCAGAATATAATACTAACAAAACTAAACTAGATCCTATTACAATAATAGCTAATCTATAAGTAACAGCAAGGTGAATACCACCCTATACTTAATCATCTATACTCCCCATAGCTGGGTATTCACCTGCCAGATCTTCTGGGTTAGCTCTTGCCGATACTTTCTCTAAGAACCTTGTCAAGTCCCTTACTTTTGTGTAAGGCCCCGTTCCCGGTACGCTTACAGTTGGAAAATCATCGCATTATACAATTATATTACATAATTCATAAAATAAGCAGCGGAAATAAATTATCAAAAAACCATTCATTTCATTGATAAATACTGTTGTTAAGCAACACAACATTGTTAAGTTACAAAATCCTCATTCATTTGCATTACAAAACAACAATATTATTATGTGTGAATGGATGTCAATCTTGCCCTGCCGAGTAGCCTCCCATGTGCCATCCTCAGCAACGTTACCTACCAACTGAAAATGCATAAAGGTCAGCGTTGCTGAGTGAGTTCTAGTTTTAAAGTATTGAAATATCTTTTTACAGTTTACATACGATAATACTCTTTCTTAACAAAATACTTTCTTTACTTTCGTACATGAGCATTCATCGTACACACAACAAGGCATAACCTTATTCATCGTCCATTATCTCACATATTAGTTCGTTTCGTACTTTATCACAATCTTTCATAATCGTTCGTTTCGTACTTTATCATTATCTTTCGTACTCGTTCGTTTCATACTTTATCATTATCTTCGTACTCGTTGTTTCGTACTTTATTATTATATTTCACTGTTTCTAGATCCTGTTAAAACTTTACGCCCATCGTGGCCTGAAGCCACCATTTCGGGCACGAAGCCTCATCATATCCAGGCACAAAGCCTCATCATTTCTGGGGTAAAGTGACAAGGATCCCGTTTCATACTATGGATCAGTCACCAAGACTGATCCCCCTGTGTGTGAACCCTCGTGGGTTAGCAAAATCGCGTGCCATAATACACACAGTTAAGCTGACAACTCTCATGAGTTGTGATCCTCCTTTTATTCTGCTTGCAAGACTTTTCTTTCATCCGTTCTTTATTTTCACTTTCATTATCATTAATCTTATCTCTTTCTTTAACGATAATACTTTACGTTTATGGTTATAAACATACTACGTAAAGTCACACATTAATATGTTTATGGAACATAATAACAGATCATAACCATGCATAAAATAGGCACATATAAGCCTTAAGTCAAACTAGGGTCTAAACCCTAAAATTCTAATCTTTCCAAAAATCTCAGAAAAATTCCAAGTGTTCTAGGCGTTTCAGCACTATTTGGGCGCATGAGGCCTGTTTAGGCGTTTCAGCACTTATTTGGGTGCATGGACTTAACACTTAGGCGTTTCAGCCTAATTTCTAGGCGCTTATACTGTTCAGGCGCATGAGCCTGTACTTAGGCGCCTAAGTAAACAGGTTGGGCGCATGAGCACTATTCGGGTGCATAAGCACTATTGGGGCACATGACCCCTACACTTGAGTGTTTGGGCAAAACTTAGGCGTATGAACTACTGTTCAAGCACATGGGATACACTTACTCATTCTAAGGCATAAAAGTGGGCACATGGGGTACTGTTTGGGCTCATCAGCCCTTACTTAGACTTTTTAAGTCTATTTTCCAGGCGCATGGGCCTTGTTTAGGCGCATGACCTCACTTAACATTTTCCAAGGCAAATTATCTAGGCGTATGGGCCCTGTTTAGGCGCATGAGCACCTACTTACATGTTTCTAAGTTGTTTCGCAACCCCAAGCATCATTTTAACCTGTTCTAATCTTGTTACACCCATTCTAAACACTAACAAAGCCTCAACAAGCATAACATGCCCATACACATACACATATACATATGGTTACATACATAACATTTGTAAAAATGTTTTTACATGCATTTTCAGCCCTAAAACATTTAAAAACATATAAAAACCAGGGTCTAGAAACTCACCTAGACCGCTTCCAAGCTCAACTTCTTTAAACTCAAACTTTTGAAGATTTCTAACACCTATACATGTCAATACACATACCCGAGTACATATATGCACATAAGAACATGTAGAAATCGGTTTCTTGGTTAAAAATCCATAAAAACCGAACCAGTTATACAAAAACTTGCTTAACAAGGCCAAATTCAGTTGTTTTCTCTCTCTAAAGCTGAAGATCTTTTGCGTTCTCTCTCTAAAACTGTCGAGCAGTTGATGTAACAGAGAAGTGGACGGCCATGCCCACTTTAAACATAATAATAATATTATTTTGTCCTTTTTTTACATTTTAGTCCTTCCACTTAGGCGTCTTTTCTTTTCTCTCTAAACACTTTTGTTTTCTTTTCGCATTTCTTTTCTTTTCTTTTAACCGACAAAATTTCTGGGTGTTACATTCTGCTTCCAGATCATCATGTTCCTACACACTCTTTTCGAGCTACTTGATCTCCGATATGACTCCCCTAGCTTTGTTGGCCACTCTCTCAAACAAACTAGCCTCCGCCTTGGTCTCTTCTCCCACACCAAACTTAATATGATTTTCCCGTAATACCTTCAGATCATCATCACTAAATAAGAATACCTCTATTGGATCAAACAACCGTATTTCATTTCCGCCCTTCACCCGCACTATTTTCTCACCAGATTGGTTATCATAGAACCATTTCTCAAACTTCTACAGTCTTGATGATTGCTAATCTGGTACCTAACTCGATTGATGGTCTTTGCAGGTTTCAGCTTCAGCACTATCTTCCCTTTTCCTGTTTCCTAATCTAAATCTTTCTTTGACCTACTCCTCTATGTCTTCATGTATCTAAAGTAGCAAAATTGTCCTGAATGCCCTAGCGAATCTCATGTTCTAGCAATGTGACACGCTTGCTTAAACCAAAATCTAGCAGGGGGATCTCTGCTGGCCTTCTCAAATCCCACTTAGGAAGAGTCTTAAGCGCCTTCCTCTTGTGTAGATATGAGATCTCCCCCATGCCCTTTATCATAAACATCTTCAGTTTAGGATTGTACTTCCAACTCACAATCTTTTTATCAGATTCTTTCCTGTCCGGTTCTTTGATGTTTTAAAAGAGTGGCGTTAGATTTTCAAGCTCTTTCACATTTGTGAACCAATCCTCTTTATCCATCTCTATAATATCTTCTTTAGCAGAACTCCTCTGAGCCACTTATGTCATTGGTCTCTCTTCCATTTCATAGAATTCTAGCTCAGAATCATAGTCCATAAGTTGTTCTTCAACCTCTTCATCTTCATCTATTATATTAAGCTCTAAATTTCTCTTTTCACCTTCTGCTCTCTCCTCCCTGATCATTTTATTTCCGGTAATATCAGTATCTATATCCAAGCCCAAATCTATGAATCCAGCCTCTATCACCTCATCAAGATTTCCTCCAACGTCTCCTTCACCGCTTCCTCCCATATCACCATCTCCACTATTATTCTCAGCTTCAAAAGTTTCAACACCAACATCACCTCCACCAGCTCCAAATCCACCATCACCACTACCACTAGCTTCAGATTACTTATGAATGAATGTATACTGAGATGTGTTAAGTCATATCCTGAATTTCCTGATCAGTTGGTACATTAGCAACAATAGCTCTTCTTCTCAACTCGCTTACTTTTTCCAGCAATCTTCTAATCAAATGTTATTGGTTTAGTATCATCTTCTTTATTTCATTTGTCTCCCTTTCCCTCTACTTCTCTATCTCTTTAAAGTTTATTAGTTTAGTCTTCATCATGCTTAGCTCGTTTGATAAAGATGTGTTAACATTCTTGATTACATCCTCTTTAAGTTTTGATCTTATGTCCCTTCTTTGTCTCCCAGCTTCTCCTGCAAGCCCAGTCCTTGGAATTACTGACTGCTTGCTTTTACTTCTCCTTTCCTGTGCAGGAGAATCAGCTCTAACTTAGGAAGATGATTTCTCTCTACTCTTTTTCTTTCGTTTCTTCCTCATCTCTTCCTCCATTTCATCCAGTTACTCCTTAAACGATATCTCAGTCTCTTTTATGTATTTCTTTCTTTTCTTTATCTCCTCTGTATTTCCTCCACTTGCTACTACTCTCTGTTCCCCCAAAGGTAAAAGGGTCAGGGTCTTGATGTAGTTTCATCTATCCTCAATATACATATTCTCCAGCAAGTATGAAAGTTTTCCAGAAAATCATGCTTGGAGGCAGCACAATTAGCAAATATTCTCGGGTTCATAAGGGTCAACTTCAACTCATCTCCAAGTTCGATAAGTTTGGCTTCAAATAACCGAGAATGATCTGAATGAATCTTGGGTATAAAAGCTATTTATCCTTCTTTAGAGCCATGATGTTCTCCAGCAGATAGTCATGAATAGTCTGGGCAATGTTTGCCTTTTCTCCTCTAAAGAATATGATCATGGTTGTGGACCACTTCAGATTCAGCACATCAGATCCACCCTTTCTATGATCCAAGCAACTGATGAAAACGTGCGCAATGAATCTCCATTCCTTCGATAGATATGTATTCTTAATCTCCTTTCTTTTCTTGAAATTGGTTCCCTCGTATCCAGTTGCTTTGGATGCTACAATAACTTCAGAATCAGACATCTCTACATCCTCACCCATATCACCTTCTAGCCTCAAAGCCTTAGCCACCGTCTCAATTAAGATCTTAATCAACTACCCCTGAACATACGCTCTGATGATCTTTTCTTTGGAATCATAATTAGCTGTTCTACAAAAGTCTCTAATCTGTCTTTCGTCTATTATAGGAGAGTGAGAGATTGTGCAGTGAATGTGTGACCTTTTCAATCAGGAGATAGTGTCTCGAAAACCACTGGTCTTTGGGCCTCTATTGTTTAGATATGCCACCACGTTTGATCTTGGATCAAATTTTAAGCTTCCCATAGGATCTGTAGGTGAAACTGAAAGTTTGTTAGTTCAATAGTATTAACTAAACACTTAATATTTATTAAAATAAAAAGGAGAAATTAAAAATTAAAAAATAAAAATAGAAAATAGAAAACTTCAATTAATTTTGCAACCAGTTTCGCATTGAGAAACAATAGTTTCGCAGAAGGTATGGAACTATAGTTTCACACAATCCAGGCTAAACTGTTTGAACTTAGTCACAACAAAAATCAAAATCACAGATACTTTTGCATGACGAAAGTATAGTTTTGCAAAGGCCACAAAACTATAGAGTCGCATGATCTGTTCGAAACTATAGAGTCGCATGATCTGTTCGAAACTATTCAGTGCACGCGGGCAGCATGACTAGATAGTTTTGCACGGATCAGTGAACTTTCGTTCAGTTTCGCACAAAGACACCTTAGAGTCACAGATTGAATTTTTGTCCCAAAATCCATTCAAAACACATTTTCACGGTTCGAAACGGGTTAATAATCGATCTTTGCCCGTTGGAACGATGAAATAACAGCGCAAAAGTCGATTTTGATTCCACAAGAATAGTGACGTTGTTTTTTTTTTCAAAAACCAAGGTTCTTTTGTATAAAGTGAAACAATGGTCGAAGCATTTATTTATACCACAGTTTCGCATAGGCCGAAACTATATTTTCGCTTGGTACATGGTTAAAACTTGTGTCTAGCAACACGACCAGCGAAACTATAGTTTCACACGTTGAGCCAGTTAACGAAACTATAGTTTCGTAAGGCGAAATAATAGTTTCGCACATTGAAATAATAGCTTCGAATGAAAATTATTTTTAATGTAAACAAAGATATTTCTCCAACCACGAGACAAACTTAAAAATAAAAACTTATAGCAAAATGAAAATAGAAAATTAAGAAATAAAAAACAACAAAAAGGATATTAGACACGCTATTCAGAAAATCGTCTAGAGAATCAAGGATTGTGGGATTACCAATATGTTTGTCCATTTAAACCCATGCCATATCCTTTTTAACGGGTGACCTATAACTGATTTTATCATATTTTAAGTTCGTTAAAGAACGCTCAAGTAACTTGGTTCCCATAGTCATTTGGCAAAAAACCATCTCGTTATCTTGGTTTATTAAGTGTAATAATTGATTATAGTTGAATTCTTTTGACATGTACACAGATACATAACATTTGACATCTATTAAGATATATATTATGGCATGATTGATGGATGGATGATGAGAGCTCAAGGTTTATACTCATGTAAAACAGAGAAGATGATTATTTGAGCGTATTAATGAGAGATTCAGGTTTATACACACGTATAACAGAGAAGATTATCACTTCAGGATGACATGGGAATGATCCTTATCACTGAGTGTTGAATCTTAGTTAAGTCACACAATCACTGTTTACTTCATTTTAGGCCACCGGGCCTACCAACATATCCCAACGTAACGTCTCTGACCTCCTTTAGACACTACCAAGCTTCCTGAATCCTATAGGATACAAAGATGAGATTTTCTATATACAAAATCATTAAAAAAGCCAATTTTAAAGTCTATTAAGTCTATTCTCCCCTAAAATTTCTACTAAAGTGCAACTAAAGAATTTCACTTTTGAACTACAAGACTTTAGGAAAGTGTGGGTCTCGAAGCTTCTTAGCACATGAATTATTAATTAATTAATAACTTTTTTTAATGTTTAAACTCAAAAAATATTAAATATTTACAGACAATCGCTAGAATTTGGTTTAAAAAGATATTTGACCTAACATATTGATCAATTCATAAAACCGAGGTTTATCAAAAGTTTTGTGAAAATATCGGTCTTGTGACTTTCGGTGTCTATGGGAACAATATCTTTAAACCCCTTCTCCTGTGCATCTAGAATTGCATGGATTCTTGTTTCAATGTACTTGGTGTGGGTATGATGAATGGGATATTTGGCAATTCCAAGAGCCCCTTCATTATCACAGAATAGCGGTGTGTGAAGAAAGTTAATCCCGTAATTCATCATTTGATATTGAATACCCTGCACTTGATAGCAGCAACCTGAAGCAGCAATATACTCAACTTCTCCTGTGGACAGCGAAACTGTGGTTTGATTTTTGCTTCACCATGAAACAAGGCAATCCCCAAGATATTGAAATCCACCCATAACTAACTTTCTATCAAGCTTACAACCTCCATTATCGCTATCAGATTACGCATGAAGATCAAAATTTCCTCCCTCTGGGTACCAAAGACCCAATCGGGTAGAACCCTTCAAGTAGAGTAAAACTCGTTGAACATCTTTCTCATGAGATTCCTTTGGATTAGCTTGATATTGAGTGCAGTGAGCATCAAATGGATTTCTATTGTCATCGGGAGTTAAGCAGGTTTGTGTAGAAAACGGAGTAAGTTCTAGAGAAACATCATCTATGTTGTACTTCGATAGGATTTCTAGAATGTATTTCTCTTTATGGATAAGAATTCCATCAGACTTTTGTTCGACTTGCAATCATAAGAAGAATCAATCTCCCCCATCATGCTCATTTCAAAGCATTCTTTCATCACTTCTTCAAAATCTCTACACAACTTCTCATTTGTCAATCCGAAGATGATGTCGTCAACATACACTTTCACAATGAGCACATATCTGATAACCACCTTCTTAAACAAATGTCTATAGTTCCTTGTGTGAAACCTTTTCCAAGAAGATATTGTGTTAGGGTTTCATACCAGATTCTAGGAGATAGATGTAATCCATACAAGGATTTATTCAATTTGTAGATTTTCTCAGGAAAATCTGGATCTTCGAAACCTGGTGGTTGACAAACATAGATCTCTTCGTCAATGTCTCCATACAAGAATGTATATTTTACGTCCATCTTGAAAACTTTGCAGTTTTTGTGCGCTGCATGAGCAAGAAATATACGAATGGCTTCAATCAGGGGCACAGGGGCAAACACCTCAGTGTAGTTAATCCCCTCCTCTTGAGCAAATCCTTGAACAACCAGCCTTGATTTGTTTCTTATCACTACCCCACGATCATCTGGTTTGTTCTTGAATACCTACTTTTTACCAATCAGAAACTTATTTGGAGGAAGATCAACTAATTCCCACACCTTCAACTTTCTAAACTATTGGAGCTCTAATTATGTTGACTCCACCTAGCTTGGGTCTTAAAATGCTATGGTGACATTTTTAGGAACAATTTTAGATAGAAAACAAGCAAAGAGACATCCATTGATTAGCCCAGATTGGCTTCGAGTCCTAACACCATCAGATATTTATCCAATGAGATAATCATATGGGTGGTCTTTTAGGGGTTTGAAGTTAGTGTTTAGGGTTGAGGAATTAGATGAAAGGGGTTGTGGTGATGATGGTTGTGAGGTTGATGACGGTAAGGTGGATGGTTGGTTAGAAAGAGGATTTTATGACAGTTGTGATGATTTGAAGGGATTTGATGTTCAGGTTGAGGTTGAGGATCTGGTTGAGGCTCCAAATTTTGAATTTTGAGCTTGAGTATTCAACAATGTGCATGAGCAGCCAAAAGGACGAAAGAAGTCAATTAACGATTTTCGATTGTGAAACATTTCATAGGGAGTCTTTATCTTTTCTTTCATAATTAGGACTCTGTTTAGGAATTAGGAGGCACAATAGACTACTTCTGCCCAGAATATAATAGAATGTTTAGATTCTATGAGCATAGTCCTGGCTGCTTCAATGAGAGTGCGATTCTTTCTTTCACCGACATTGTTCTAATCAGGTGTTCTTGCAGCGCTGAATCGTCTAAGAATCCCTTTGCTTGCATGGAATGAATCAAAGATCTGGTTTCCAAAATCTGTTCCATTGTCACTTTTGATCGCTATAATCTTCTTGTTGCTGATGTTTTCTATGGTCAGAATCAGCTTCTACAAACCTCTATTGTCTCTCCTTTGTGTGACAGAAACCTAACCTAAGAGTATCTTGAAAAATCATCTATTACAACAAGACAATAAGATTTCTTAGTGATACTTTTCACACTTATTAGACCAAATAAATCAAAATGTAATAACTCAAGAGGATTAGAAATGATGTTTTCTAGTTTAAGCTTATGTGATTTCTTGTGTTGTTTTCCTTTAGCATAAGACACGCACTTTTAAATTATAGAAAAATACTTTTGTGGTAATCCTCTAACAAGATTATTTTCAACCAATTTGTTAATATTTATTAAATTCAAATAGCCTAAACATCTATGTTACAGAAATGACTAAGAAGCTGAAGCTTTTGACAAGAGACAAGCCATGGTGGAGGTTGATTCTTTAGGGTTCATATCGAGTAGATATGTGCCGTTTTTCCTGAATCACCAAATCATCTAGAACACAAAATTCAGTCTTAAGAAACAAACATTCATTAGACTTAAAAAGCACAAAAATATTCTCATCACAGATTTATGATATGCTTAGGAGATTGAAGGACAATTCAGGCATGAAATTTATCTTCACCAAGGTTAAAGAATCTTTTGATATGCCACCTTGACCTATCATTTTACCTCCTTTCTTATCACCCGCAAAAGCAACATATCCTCCATTTATTATCCGATAGTTAGTAAGAAGGTCCTTCAATCCGGTCATATGCCTGGAGCATCCACTATCAGCGTGTCAAAGAGTGTGGATGAACAGATGATCTGGAAGCAGAAATGAGGGACTTGGCAAGGTTGTTGGAGAAATCATCGGCAAGATCTAACCCAGAAGACCCGATAGGTGAATACCCCCAAAAAGGAGTATTGATGATCGAGTATAGGGTAGTATTCACCTTGCTGTAAGTTATAGCTTAGTTATTATTATAGTAGGATCTAGTTTAGTTTTGTTAGTATTGTATTCTGTGGAATACGAAACTACATGACAAACTGTATTCTCCAACAACCTTTCCAAGTCCCTCACTTCTATTTGTTCTCTTATTTATCACCGATTGGAATGACCCTGGTAACCCCTGTTCCTGGTTCAGTGATGATGGGAGATGCACATTTTCTTTTGAAGTGCCCGAGCTATTTGTAGTTAAAACATCTGAGCTTTGATTTGTTAAATCTGACTTTTACGTTCTGGTTTCCAAATTTCTTTCTTTTTGCTCCATGAATCTTCTTGCTCGGAGAGTGATCATAATCATCAGCCAATGAAGGTCAGCTTCTTTCATCATCAGGATCCACCTGATACATGTCTTCGGCAGTCATTCCTCTACCTTTCAACTAAGCAACTACCAAAGCCTCATAAGTGTGCATAAAAAGACCAAATAAAGCCATACTCTGTGATGGAACCTGTGGGAGATTTGAAGTTTTTGATGTAGATCCATTTCTAGTGGATTTGTTAGAAGTACATGTCATCCTACTATAAGCTAACATGTGCATTGGTGAATCTGAACTGGATGAAATAAGAGCAGAATTTTGTGAGTAGGCTTGAGATAGAAGCATTGCGTGGTTGTACTCTCTATGTTTCAAATCTAACTCAAAAGACTTCAACTTGTTAATTATATCCTTGAGCTTGTAGTCCAAAAATCCCCTTTCTTGCTTTAACATTCTCACTTGCAAGCTCCATTGAGGTGGTAAAAAGTCCAATAGCTTTGTAACTTGCCCATTCTTTGACAACTTCTCATCATACTTCTTCAAAGTGCTTGCGACAGACAGAAAATGGTTGGTGAGATCAGTGAGACTCTTATTCTTGTGTCCAACAAAAGAATTGAATTCTTTTTCAGCTTAAGCAGCTTTTTCTTTGACCAATTCTTCATTTCCGTCATAGAATTCACATAGAGCATCACACAAGGACTTTGCATTTTTGTATTCACCAAATCTGTTGTAAATTTCTGCTGACAGACACAAAGTCAAAGCACCAAGCACCTTTTGATCATGATCAATCAACTTGATATCACTCTCTGACTATTTTCTCGGATCTGCAATTTGAATAGTCACATTATCTTCTAAGGAAACATGAACATGAGGTCCTTTTACAATTGATTTCCATCGAGTATGATCAGTGTATAAGAAGAAAGATTTCAAACATCCTTTCCGCTCATCAAAATTATCACTGTTGATTTACTTAGGGGGTATATTTAGTACCACACTCTCAAGGCCGTACATCAAAAGTAATTACTATATCAATAAACAAAATAAAAGTATTGTAGAAAAATGATCTAATTTACTTACTTAAGTAAATCGTGAAGCTTTCATAGCATTTTTTAAAGCAAAGCTCTCGATCAAATCTTTATAATCCATGCTCTCTATTATATTGTTTCATAACTGTCATCGATAATCCGTTAAGTCTTTCTTGGGACATTGTGGATTGTAAGTAAGACTTCAACAACTTTAATTTTGAAAAGCTTTTTTCTGCCAACGCCATTGTTACCGGAAGAGTCAACAACACTCTATGTGAAAATAAAGCTGCTTCAGATTGTTTAAAGCATTAAAAGGGATAATAACTTTACTAGATAAATGTGTCTTAAACAGTTTTATTCCATAAGCCTACGATTCTAAAAAAATACTCGATATTGAATACAACTTTGTCTTAAAAGAAATATATCAGAGCGTCAATAAAAAGAAATAATAAAGACAATCGCGTATTTCATTTTATTAAAAAAACCTATAAACAAAAAGTCTAATATACATACATATATGACAAACTTTTGTTAAATCTATGTTTTCTTAAATAAAGGTGATATTTCTACAATAAGGACAAGGTTTTGAACATGTTTTTATGATGATGTTTTGTTCATGGTCTGTTTTAGTGATGAACCCTAAACATATGAGGTCTAGATCTATGGAAAAAGACCATGAACTACTTGATTTTGGATTAGTAACACTAAGAAAAAACCCGGAGAGAAGGTTTTACGCATTCGCATTTGCCACACTTTCATTTGGTCACCCGCATTGGTTGTTAGCACTTGTATTGTTCAGCCTCTTTAGTTATTCATTCGCATTGGTACTATGCTCCTTATTGACTAAGCGTTGGTCATACACATTGGTGCTTGCATTGGTCCCTTCACCCGCATTTGTTCCTATTGGACGTACTGACCAAGTGTGGTCACCTGCATTAGGTGCCCGTATTGGTCCCTTCACCCTAATTTATTCCTATTAGTCGTAGTCACCAAGTGTTGGTCACTTGCATTGGGTGCCAACATTTCTCCCTTCATCCACATTTGCTACTAATGGCCACATTCACCAAGATTGATCATTCGCACTAAGTGTTTACCCATCTGTATTTACTGATACCCGTATTAGGAGGCACTTAGGATATTTCACTATGGGTTTGACTAAGTATTGACCATATTTCCAAGTGAATGTTTTCTTAAAATGAGTTCTCATATATATGACTTATAATAAAAGTGTTATCTAGTGTTTCATGTTACGTGATGATATAGAAGATATTTTATAAAGTATTACCAGTTGTGAAGTGGAACATTCAATAATAAAAAGAAATGATAGTAGAACTTAATGAATGTTACTCGGTCCCTATTGATGAATGAAAAGCCTTGCAAGCACATATGGAATTCACTTACGGAGTCAAATCAAAGGAAATGGGTCCGTATTCATGAGTAGGTTATGTGCCTTGCAATGTGGTTCAACTGTCAGGGGTTAGTTACCATTTTATATGTGTATTGGCAAGGGTGAACATTTTTTGTCAACCATATGTTTGGGCTCTTGCTTTGTGCAAACCTGGTTCTGAAAAGAGGAAAGATAATGAATGAAAAGAAGATAATGAACATGATAAAAGATATTATGAAAGTCAACTGGACTGATATGAATGTTAATATGTGTTTATTAAAGGAAATTAATAGTATATTTCTAATATATTATAAAAACAAGATCTCACTTAGCAAAACTAACATTGTATGCACATTAGTTGGCAGTAAATGATGGGTGTTGAGAATGGCATGGGAATTGGAGCTACTTGGCATTTCGAGACTGGAATGCACATAAATTAACTCTATGTTTTCATTTGGGAAGAAAAGTTGTAATGTTTCAATTCAAGAACAATTGTTTCACATTAGCACTTATGGTTATGAATGTATTGAATTATTTAAGTTATTTCTAATGCAATGTTTTTATTATAAAATGTTTTATTTTATGATTGACCAACTGTGAGTACCCCTTACATTGAGGCCTTACAAATGGCAACTAGATTTACTCGTGATATGTTATAGACACCATAAATATGATGCAAAGCAGACTACTTACTCCTTTTTTGAATTTTTTGTCTTCTTCACTCTAATCATACATGTAGGTTTTGCTTCTTAAGCCCCAAAAGACTAGTTTGATTAGTGAGGGAGCCTATTTGGCTTATAAACCCCACATTATTTGCTCATAAAACTAATCTGAGACAAGTCTTATACCTTAGAATGATTCACTCCATAACATTCGCCCCTCCTTGAGGGGATAATGTCCTTTTTGGACATAACCATGTTGGTTGTGGCTGGCTCTCTCTAGGCCACCATTCTGTGTTTAGCTTTGATACTACTGTTATAAACCAAACAAGAGAACTCGATGCAAAAGATTACTCGGATGGCCTATAAACTAAACATCAATTGCGCATAGAAGTAATATCAGACAAGTCTTATACCTTGAAATGATTTGGTCTAAAACATCATTGTTACAGACCAACCATGAGAACTCAACCCAATAGACTAATCTGATGGGTGAGAGAACCTATTTGATCTATAAAACCTACATCAGTAGTCCATACGATTGATATGAGACAAGTCCCATAACTTGCAATTGTTTCAGTCTATATATTTGTCCCTACTTAAGGGCTAACTTCCTCATTGATTACAGCCACTTTGATTACAACTGGCTATCTACAGGCCGCCACTCTGTGGGCCAGATTTCGATTTGGCTCTGATACCACTATTATGGATCAAACATGAGAACTTAACCTATAAGACTAGTCAAATGGGTGATGGAACCTATTTGGCTCATAAATCCCATAATCAGTTGTACATACAACCAATGTGGGACAAGTCCTATACCTTACAATGATTAAGTCCATAAGATTATATGAGGAAAATAAGTATGAATTCTAGCGTCTGAAAGATCTATTTGTAACCGTGCAATAGCCATAGATTTCTTGAAGTCAATATGGATCATAGCATACATTTAATGATACATTTACAAACTCTTTTAATTGACCAAGGCTCCTTAACATTTAATCAATAAAGATCTTCAACACGGGAAATTAGAAGTGTTTTCGCTTAGTTATGTTGTCACAACCTCAAAATCCGCATGCGGGGTTCTACCATGAGGCATGCGAACAAACCAGGATCCTAGTCATTAATTACCTGGAACAACTCTATATGTAACATTTAAAACAAACCAGAGTTTAAAACTTTAAAATATTGTGCAACCATGTAGTAAATATTTCCAACCCAAAGTATTAAATTGTTAAAATTCATAAAAACATGCGCCAAACCCATTATTTGTAACTTGTGTACTATACCATTGAATAATAATATAGAAGTACGTGTAATCAGAAGCTAAATGTGGAGCATTGAATAATAATATAGAAGCTAACGGTGAGTGGAAAGATACCCCGTCAAAGGTTACCTAGAACATGTGAATACATAAGTACGAGTAATCAGAAAAGCTTAACAACCCTAAGTGCTCAAACAACACATTGGCCCAAGGGTTTTGGAAAATAATGACACATTTGACCTAGTTGACCCGTTTGACCCGTTGGTGACATGTTAATTGAAATCTTGTTTGATCAAGTATAGAACTCATTATTCATGATTATCATACAAGTTATTCACGCATGCCACATTATGAATCTTAAGTTTTATTAAGATCATCATACCAACATAGACTATCATACAACACATGCAAATCTCAACCCATCATCATGCTCAATATAAATATATTTACATCACAAATAATAAATCACACATTTAGTTTAATCACGCACAACATACCATGTGAAGCCACTCACGACTTCACATCCTAAACCCTGCCAATCCTACTAAGTAGGGGCCTTAGATTCGCAAGTGTGTATGATATTCATTATCATATTTCCTAACATAATTCATACCAATTAACATACATAAACATGACCTACTATAATTCCCAAACATGATTTCACTATTGTATAATATAAACTCATCACTTGCACAATATTTCATAAAACCTAGATTTCCCAAATAACCGATCAAGCATCCAAATGACCTAATTAATGCATGATCTTAACATCATATACGTTCACTTTACAAAATCTAGTGATTCATATCAATAAAGTTTTCCTATCGGGAAAGTAACACCCTACAACCAATCTATCATCCAATTCAATCATGAATTCATCAATTTTATACCTAATCTAGTTCATAGTAATCATCTAAGCATAATAAACATCAACAATTCATCAAATTCCCAATTACCATGAACAAAAGTTTCTACTTATAGTAATGTATGAACAACACGTTAATTCAATGAAATTCTTGTATAATCCACATAAACTATCATCAATACAATACAACTAATATCATAGCATCATCAAACAACATCAATTTCGTGATATTATGCTCCAGTTGAACTAGGGTTGTTTTTTAATCAAAAACTATGAAATCTAATAAAAAATCTAACCTTTAATCATGTAATGGTCAAGAATGGCACTTGCTAACACGTTGGAACACTTGATACCAAACCAAAATCGATGGATGTTTATTGTTCTTGATCAAAAAACCGCAAAAAGGGAGGGGTTTGGGAGAGGTTGCGGCCGAATGGGGTTGGGGGGGCTAGGGTTGGATTTTTGGTAATATGAACTTTTGTGGTAATTACAAAATAAACCCTTATTGTTAAGTTTTATAAAAACTAATCTTTTTAACACTTCTAAAATAATTTTTAACTACAAAACTCATGTATTATTATTAATCAACAATAACAATTATATATTCCAATTATCAACAATACACATAGATCATATTTCACAAGTCACCACATTATAACACGAAATTCATAAATAATACTTAAATATCATGAATCACATAATCACATATTATTATTAAAATTATTAATTACGTTATTATTTGTTAACCATTGTTAATTATTATTAGGTCACCAACGTTCAACGACAACTAGTGTCTGCTCATGACACGTGTATGCAAAACCTAACGGAACTAACGGAGTTTCGGATGTCACATTATCCCCATGTGAAAGAATTATGGTCCCGAAAAATGTGTTACATGGTTGTGTTACATGATTGTGTTATATCACTAATCTACTGCATTAACACAAGAAATCAAGTGAGTTGTGACACATGTACACTCAGATGTACCATTCATATCATGTTTATCATAAACCCAAAAGTATGCCTGCAAACTGCATATATAGTTACTTCATGATAAATTGCATCTCGTGTGTAGAAGAAAGAAATTGTGACATATTGCACGCATTTATGAACTCCATCTTATCGTGAAAGCTATCCTTCTGATTCTTTTCATGAAAGCATGTAGCGACAATGTCTATCCTTTTTGTTAAACACGATTTAAGTTTGTGTTTGCCTATTTAGGATAGTGGTTTTAATTATTCTTAAAACTACAATTGCCTATTTCCATTTAGTGTAGAGGCTAGAAGATTAGGTGTTAGAGTATGGAAACCGAAATTTAAAAATTACACTTGTAGAAGTAGAACAAATCATATTTAATTTCAATTTTAAGTAACCTTAGAAATGACAGGTTTTTTTTAAACGATAGGAAAAAAATCATGGAAAACGGCTGAAATAAATCATTTGGTGTAAACAACAATGCACGATTAAATTTTTTTCTTGGGATGCAGCAATCGTGGGAAAAACTTAATGAACATGAGAGCCCGAAGCTTTGATATTGGTTATTAGGTATGAATGCAATAAAAAAATTACACAAACATAAAACAACCAAGAATTAATGAGAATAAATAAAGAGATTTATAGTGGTTCAGTCAGTTTAACAACGTTTACTGTGCTACTACTAAAGTTTATATTATTTAAGTGCTTAAAGATATTACAATACACAAAACTAATATATAGGCTATGATAATATTAACATCTTATGTAACAAGTTAACCACAATCAGGCCTAATCAAATAGGCCTTGGCCTGACCATTGACAAAGGGCCATATATGTTAACACTTTCTACCACATCTAAAGATAAAATCTAATTGCTACATCTAAAACTGCATTGTTTTGTTTTTAAACATCCTATGGTGTATGGCTTGGTAATTTGCTACACAGTTTGTTCCGGTCGAACGTACCTGTTGGTGGCAATATACAAGTTATATGTTACACTTTGAGAAAATGATATTCACTACTAGAAAATGGTTTCTTTTTCTAAAAGATCGACTTCAAGACAAATTTCCCACATTACACTTTTTCTACAAGTTTACGATAAGTTTCCAAAAAAAAGTTGAAAACAAAAAAAAACCCTAAATTTGTGAGAACTTTTCGACAAATTAGAGATGAAAGTTGATCTTCTTGTAATTTCTTCGCAAATTTAAAAACCTTAACAAAAATTTATCTACAATCTATGGATGTTTTTATTAACTATAAGTCCTCAAATTAAATATGATTTTGTCTCAAATTTGTAACAAGAATTACAACTTTTGCTGCAAACTTGCCAAAAACATTTATTTTTATAATTAGTTAACTTTATTTTTTAATATAAGTAAATTATTAAATTATGAAAAATTAGATTTTAATAATTCAAATTATTAACTATTGGCTAATATTAATTGCAACTATCAATTTAGCCAGTGGCAAACCCAACTTTCAATTTTGTTATCAATAATTGACACGGTCTAAAAAATCATTTAACTTCGATTATTTCTGATCATGTGGCATGTGACATGGTAATTACATGGCAATGACTTGGAATTTTTCAAATTGGTATTTATAAAGTATCAAAATTTTGAAGGTATTCAATCATACGTCGTATGTTATCCTCCAATGTATTCAACGGATTGCTTTTTTCCAATCAGTTATTGTCTCTTCCAAATATAATCAATTGTATTTGTTAGTATAAGTAGTTTATTAAATTAATTAATAACCAAATATGATTTCCTATCAAAACTTGCAAATTTTGCTACAAACTTGCCGCAAGCATAGGACTGATACAACATGTTAGAAATGACACGAAAAGACACAAACATGATAATTGTTGACGCGAACACGACACGATAACTAATCGTGTTATTTTTTCCAGAATCGAACACAAACCTGTTTATAAACATATTACACGATAAGACCTATTAAAAGACATGATATAAAAATCACACATTTAGTGAAATAAAAGTTAACAAAAGTCCATCGAGGTCATTCATAATACATAATCATCAATATGATAATCCTTGACATATTTGTAACAAAAGTTTAAAAAATATCTATTTAGTCGATAACATTTTCTAAAGAAGTAATATGTGATGCTTGGAGAGGTCTCAGGCAGAAGCCGAAGACTCAGTCAATGGTACTGTGTGTGGTAGTCCCATTCGATTAAGGCATTTATGCAAATGATAAGGTTTCTATAGTGGATGTGAACAACAATGACATATGTCATATATATATATATATATATATATATAGAGAGAGAGAGAGAGAGAGAGATATGGTTTGGGCACGTGAAGAGGAGACAGATGTCAGCGTCAGTTAGAGCAGTAGAGCGCATCATCTTAGATGGTAAGAAGGGTAGAGGAAGACCTAAGTTGACCTAGGATGAGATGATTAGCGGGGATATGGTAGAGTTGCACCTCTCCGAGCACATGGTCGAGAATAGGACTGAGTGGAGGCGTAGAATTAAAGTTAGGGATTACTAGTGGACCTTGATGCGATAGTCCGCACGTGGTGTGTAGGGTAACGTTATTTGCCCAATGTAGGTGAAGCCTTAGTGTTATCTGCCCTACTGGTATTGTTAATATCATAGTAAAATTTATCTGCCTTATTCCTTGCCTAATATCATAGTAAACTTTATTGGCCTCAAACTTGTTTCAATGATTTTGTGTTTGGATTTGTGACGTATGTTTAATTGCTTATGTGAGGTATGCATTGTTCACGATTGTTATGAGTATGCTAATGCTTATGTGATGTATGTGATATGCAATATAATTTGGTTATTTTATTTATAGACATGCATATGCATATACAAAAATCTATTGTGATGTATGCTTATGTGATATATGCACTATAATTTGGCTGTTATCGTTGTCAAGACGGGGGTCTATTTGGAAGCGGTCTCTCTGTCTCCCTAGATAGAGGAAGGACTGGTCACCACCTATCCCTCGCAGACCCTACTATCAATGTGACATATTGGGTATGTTTGTTTGTTTGTTTGTTTGTTTGTTTGTTTATATATATATATACACACACACACATATCCATATACATGCATATACATATACATATACGTATACGTATGCCTATACGTATACGTATACGTCTACGCCAATACGTATACGTATACGTATACGTATGCCTATGCGTATACGTATGCGTATACGTATGCGTATATGTATGCCTATGCGTATACGTATGCGTATGCGTATGCCTATGCGTATACGTATGCGTATACGTATGCCTATGCGTATACGTATGCGTATACGTATGCCTATATGTATACGTATGCCTATACGTATACGTATGCCTATATGTATACATATACGTATACGTATACGTATGCCTATACGTATTTAGGCGTATGCCTATACGTGTACGTATACGTATGCCTATGCGTGTACATATACGTATGCCTATGCGTGTACGTATACGTATGCCTATGCGTATACGTATGCGTATACGTAGACGTATGCGTATGCGTACACGTATGCGTAGGCGTATGCGTACATGTATGCGTAGGCGTATAGGTATGCGTATGCGGATGCGTATACATATGCGTATGCGTATACGAATGCATATACGTATACCTATACATATACATATACATATACATATACATATACATATATATATACCTATACATATACATATATTTAATTATTTAAATATGTTAAAATATAAACAGGTTAAAACAGGCCAATTAACAGGTTAAAAGATGTTTACCGTGTCTTGAACGTGACAACCTGCTAATGACACGAAGACCGTTAAGCTTAAACACAAAATATGTTAAGCTTAAACACAAAACATGTTAACTTCATGCCGTGTTAACAGGTTCATATAAAAAATTGTCAGCACTGTGCAAGCAGTTAAATTTTCATTAATTAGTTAATTTTATATGTACTATAAGTAAATTATAAAACTAATTATCAATAATATGATATTATCGCAATTTTTTTCAAAAATTGAAACTTTTGCTACAAATTTGCGATACGCATAAGTCGGAACTTTTGTGGCAAAGTTGCGACAAAGTTTATGCTTTCATTAATTAGCTAGATTTTTTTCGTAATGTAAGTTATTTATTAAATCATTTTATAACAAATTATGGTTTAGTCATAAATTTGTAGCAAAACTCTAAACTTTTGCTACAATATTTTGACAAAATCATATATTTTTGTTAAATAACTACTTACATTGGTAAAAAACAAGTAAATTTTAAATCAATAAATAAAATTAAAAGTTTATTAATTTAAATCATTGTCAAAATGAAGAGAAAGCCCCACAGTTTTTTTTTTTTTTTTGGAATGGAACCTTGCACGGATAAACTTTATAAACTCAAAAAGAGGGTTTCAAACAAGTACATCCCATGTCCGTACAGGTAGTGGCATTTAATATTTGAATGAAATTCAAAAAACATAAAATTTTATTCGATTCAAGTTGAAAATCAATAATTTGAAATTTCGATTCGAATTTGCCAATTCGAATTTGATTCAATTCGAGGTCTAATTATTGAATTCGAATCGAATTGTGAATTTGTGACTTTCTATTCAAAATTTGAATTTCAAATACACACACATACATTTATTTATTTAGTATATTAATTTAGAAATATGCATATGATAAATTAATAATTAAAAGTTTAAAAAATATATAATTTAAAATGTTAAAGCCTAATTGATATCTTTTGATTTATTTGAAACTTGTAACGCTTATTTATATATATCCAGCGTTTGAAATTGGATTTGTCGAGTGAATTTTGAAAATGCTATTCGCTTAAATATTTTTGAATTAATTACGAATCGAATAAATTCAAATTCGATTCGAATTCGAGCTTTTTCGAATCCGAATTGAATTCGAATCTTGCTTGAAAGTTTCAAATTCGATTCGAATTCAAATCGAATTCATATCCAATTTGAAAATTTCAAAATTCGACTTATTCGTTTCGATTAAATCGAATTCCACTGACATTTCACGAGAGAAAGGGGAGACCACGGAAAGGAGAACAAACCAAAGTGAACAAAGCAAAACAAATAATAACTAAAGAAAAACTATAATCTTGAATTTAGCCATTGGTGTTAGCTTCAGAATCATTATTAACTTGAATCACCTCTTTATCCAAACTCCTTTTTGTACCATGATTATTATAGTAATTTTGATGTACCTCCGACCATGGGGAGAATATATCATATGGAGGGAGCGTATTAGAATCAAAGTATCCATAAGCTAGGCCTTTTCACTATGTCCTAGTTTCAATTTACCGTCATAATAATCATCAAAATTATCAACTTCAGTCGTGCCATCCAAAGCTGAGAACGAATTAGAAACTATAATCTTGAATTTCAATTGAAAATGCTCACTTATAAACGGTTTGGAACTTGGACCTACTTGCCGAATTTGAGCCTTCTACCTCATGGCTCATACCATGCTAGTCTTGTTGAGCTAGAGGTGGGCAAATCTGGTATTGGGCCGTACCTGAAACCGGGTACAACTCAGGTTGGGCCCAATCGAGTGTTTTTGTATCCGGGGGTATTGGTGAAGTCGGATACGAACCCGGGTCGGATTCACCTTCATCCAAGCCCTACCCGACATACCCGGTTAGGGTAGGGTCGGGTCCGGGTCAAGTCCATAACCGGGTACAACCCTGGTTTTTTTTGTTTATTATTTATTATTATTAATATAAATCATTATTATTATTATTATTATTATTATTATTATTATTATTATTATTATTATTATTATTATTATTATTATTATTATTAT